>KZ826360.1:85697-299571 GCA_003184635.1 Aspergillus sclerotiicarbonarius CBS 121057 | reverse complement strand
GGGGGGGGGGTCATCGTCGACGGAACGCTAAAAGGAGACGGAGGAGCGATGCACGCTCACTAACGAGATTAAATCAGCGGCCTAATGTATGTCCGGTCGATCATGGAACGCATTGGTGGGATGATCGTCGCATTAGTTGCAGCTTCCTTTTGACGTCGCTCCAGTGCCGTCATCCACAGCCATGGAAAGGGTCAGGGACCTCTGACGTGGGGGGCGAGATGAGGAGGTCATCCTGAGTCCGGGCGGACTCGGCCGAGCAGCAGATGGGAGGCAACAGAGACATGTTCACTGGAACCAAGGGGGAAAGAAAGCGAAGAGGGTTGTGTTGTACTGCCTGTCTTCCTTGGGGTGGGTGTGGGTGGTTGCTGGAGGGGGAAAAGGATCCCGGCTAGTCCAGAAACCACCACCACAACAAAGGGAAGGCGCGGAAAAGGAGGTGAGTGAGTAAGTGAGTGAGTGATTTGTTCCTCCTTCCTTCTGTTTTCCTTCCTCATCGTCATCGCGCCTTCCTTTTCCCTTCCAATCTCTTTCTCTTCTAGTGCCTCCTCTTCCGGGCAAGCGCGCCTGTATGGTATCGGTATCCATCGGTATCCCACGATCTGTTCCCAGTCTGCCTGTATACTACTACCTGTAAGAAGTAAGAACTGAGAAGGCTGGCATGTCGACTCCCCCAACGCCGCCTGCCTGCTGCCGGTGACCGACCGCCAAACCCGGCAGGGACAAATGAAAGGACGGCCTGGTGGCCCTCGTCGATCTCCCCTCGTCATCTGGCCTGAGATCCGGGCGGCTCGGGGTCGCTCTGGCCCCCTCCCTCCCTCCTCCCCCCGATCCCTCCTGAACACTCGCTCCTGCGCGCTTGTTTGCGTCGAATTGGCTCCTATTGCCAGCTGCAAAATGTATCTATCGACGACCTAGCTATCCTCTATCGATCCCTTATACGGTATAGGCAATCGGTCTCTATCTGCCCCCCCCCCCTCTCCCCTCTCCCTCGGCCTCATTTTACTCCTTTCCCTTCGGGCAACGTGAGACGCACGAATCTGCACTCGACCCTTGGCCACCACCCCCCCATTGGGTTCTTCTTCTTCCTCCATTCCCAGCCTTCCATGTTGCTTTTGCTTTTCATTGCATGTTTCGTCCTTCTCGGCATGCAGTAAGACAGGGTAGGTTGACCTGACAGCAGCATACCTGGCTGGGCCAAGTAGGGCAGCATATCGGAGAAAATCCTACCCCAGCAGGAACCAATTATTACTAGGACCTGCGAACTATATCCCTCTCCCTGGCAGGCTGGGGGTTGCATGCGATTATTATCGCCACTACTATTAGTGGTTTCTACGGTGGAATGGTCGTTAGTTCCATCTCCAAAATGGGTCACCTAGTTGTCTTCCCACATGGCCGAATCAAAATAAGTAGATAGTGACATTTCTTTTCTGGACATAATTCGAGTCTCGTCTACATGTAGAAACGCGGACATTTTGTTTTTCTTCGGTGGTGAATAGACAAGGAAGCAATGCGTCATCCCTTTGGTCCTTCCGGAGGCAACATCAATAGGGGTCACTGGAAGGTGGAAAATGACAGGTTGAGAAAAAGTGGGGGGCGAAGGAAAAGAAAAGGGAAAGGAACAAGGCTGGGGGCAGGCAGAGGGCACAAGGGTCCCGAAAAGGGGTTGTCCCCATGGCCATGCAGTTTCACTTTCTTTCAACATAGAGGTAAACCAGCTCGGTTTCTCAGTCTATAGGCGCGCGTAATTCATCGGGAGTCCGTCGAGGGCAATAATCAAGGGGTAGGGGGGTAGGGGAAAGGCACGCAACAGAAAAGAACATTATCTGGAGCACAACTTTCCTGGATCATAAGCAGATTACAACAAGGGAGGGAAGAGAAAAGATTGTAGGAGCAATAAACCACAAGGGGAAGAAAAAGGAACACGAAAAGAAGGAGAAAAAGAAAAGAAAAGAAAAGAAAAGCGACGAGGATGACGAATGAAAACAAGGGAAGAAATTGAAGGGTTCAATGGAATGTGAGAAGGCGGAGAGGTCTGCTAAACGCACAGACTTTGGGAGTTGGGAAAACGACCATAAGAGGTACCATCATTGGTGCGAGCAACCGAGTAGATGGGGTCGTAACCACTGCTACTGGAGTGCTGGTACATATGAGAAGCTAGCCGAGGGGGGTGTTTGAGAAAATGGGGGGGTTCGTGCTGGTCATTTTTCACGAGAGGCATCAGCGAGTCATACGTCTCAGGAAATGCATGGCTGGTCTCTTCGCCCGGTTTAGATACGGGGTCATAGCCGAAAGAGGGAAGCTGATGGCGGAAATGGCTTGCCGGCTTTCGGTTATTCATGACATTGAAGTTCGCGTCCTGATAGGAATCCATGCTGGACGTGCTTTTCATCGAGTCCATGGGATCCATGGTGTTGTCATTTATGAGTCCGATATCAAACCCGGATGACGAGGATGACGATATCTGCGGGCTCTCGCTTAGCGGTGACTGGTCTGACGCTGTCATTTGATGGTAATCTGTTCGACCGTAATGTGGACCATTGCGCTGAGAAGAGTCGTACGGCATAAGGGCCAAGTGAGACCGTGCAGCCGATCCTAAGCCTGGATGTAGGACGGTCCCTCCACTTCCATCACCGGAGCCACCGCTCCCTCCATCCGGACCCATGCTTGTCGAACTATCGCGCCGGCCATCTTTGTAGTGGCCCGGAGAGCGACCCCGGACTACCATTGGGTGCGAAAGTCGCCTGGCAATCTTGATCCATTGGGTGGGTTCACCTCCCCCAACAGGGCTGGCGATCTCCGCGTAGAGTTCAACCACCAGGTTGTAGTATTGCTGCTGGGCTCGCCGCTTTCCGTTGTTCGCCGTTGCCTTCTGGAACTGAATCCGTTCAAACGTGTGCTGTGTGGGGGGCTGCGTAGGCTGGGCGGGACTTGCGTATGGGCTGTATTCTAGCGACATCCCAGTTGACTGCGAGGACAATGAAAAGCTATGTTGACTGCTGTTGGATGACGCTCCATGGCTGAGAACCAGCGGCGGGGGATGACAGGGCTGCAAAACGACCTTCCCCGGTTTTCTTTCCGATTGCTTGTCCCGTTTAGGGGTGTGCTGAACTAACTCGCGGGGTTCTCCAACCTGTGCGTTCACTATAGCTGAGATGGACATGGACCACGACTGAACACGTTCGGTTGCTTGGTCCGAAAATTTCACGAAAAGTGGCTGACTGGCTGCCCATGGGTGCAAAGAGAACGAACATGAGACGGAAAAGTAGTTGCGTCTATAGCAAGTCCACTTTTCATCAACCTGGAAGAAGCCTTTATGGATCTTAGCTTGTATCTCAGGTTTGATGGATTGAGTCCCCGCGACTATCGTATGAATCAGATGGGTCTCGTGGAATGGCGGGGCATCTGTAACTGGTTGTGGCAAACGCTGCTGGATTGGATCCATTAACATCCCCGGCCCGAGATACATATTCTGAGTCCGCTCGATGGAGCTCTCCAGGGCTCGAGGGGTTGCTGTATACGGTGGAATTCTGGTCATCTCTCCCAGACTTGACAGTGGTGGTGGGAATGATCCTCGATGGAGAGTGTACGTTCCCGGATAGCCATCGGTTCTCCCCAGGATGGAAGCACTGCCAGAGACGGAAGTTCCCTGGGACTGCAGGCTGGATGACATGTTGGTAGGCGGCTGGCTATACAGGTCCCAGAGTTTCCTTATCAATCGGTGCATGTCAACAATGGGGTAAAGATAGAGGCAGACTTACAGTGGGGGCACCCGATGGGATCTATAATCCGACATTCTATCGTACGGCAGTCCTGGAGAGTGGGTGTACAGTGAGCTCGATGTAGGAGAGAATGTTTCTGCAAAGCACCACATCATTTGATGGAGGGTGCATGTTAGCCGAGGAACACAATGGAGAGGTTGGAAGGAATGGAAGACGAACCAGAACATGAATCACTAGGGCTCATGAGAATAGTGGGAGACGTTGCAAAGCTAGAAGGACCGGCTTAAGTCAGTAAGCTGCATCTGCTGGGGTGTTGCCGAAAATAATCGTCGAGGATGACAGCAGAAGAAAAGCAAGATATAAAACGTTTGGGTCCCAACGCATCGCGACCACACAGCATGTATAAATGAATCAGCAACAAGCTGTGTGGCCATCATTTGCGAGGATATGCTGAAGGCCCGGCAATACGACCAGGGAGCAGCAGCTAGACGCATGCAAGCAGCAGTTTGGTATAGGCCATTAAGCACGGCACTTGACATAAAGGACAGGACGAAAAGGAAAGGGAATAATAAAAATCATAATGAGAAATAAGCGCTGGAAAGAGAGTTGGCAGGGAAAGGGAAAAAAAAAACAAAAAACAAAAAAGAGGAAATCCTTGAAAAAAAAAAAAATCCAAATCCAAATCCAAATAAATGAAATAAAAGTCATGGGCGAAACAAAAGCAGAAGCAGCCGAATAATAATAATAATAATAATAATAATAATAATGAGGGTAGGGGAAATAATAATAGAGGGCTGCCGGCCAACTATTCAGGGTGTTCGGACTAGAAGGGAGTGCTGTGACTAGTGGCTGCAAGCGGACCCAGTGGAGCACAAGGGCCGTCCGAATTGAAAGACAACTTACGGTACATCCTGCATCGCAGGCTGCTGTGTGTTGTATCGCAGGCCGTTGGTAGCTGGTATTGAGACCGGCTGCGCCAGAGGATGGCCAACGGCGGCGCCCCTCCGGGTATTTTCTTCCTCATCCATATGGAAGCCTGTCGAGCCCGAATACTGTCGTGACGCCCCAGTATAGTCTCCGTCGGTGTTTATCGGACCGTCCAGTGGAAAGCTGCTTTGCAGGAGCGTTGCTAATGAAGAGGCCATGATTAGAACGCATTGCCACGACCAGACGGCATCAAACAGATCGATCGGCCCCCAACGACCGGAGAAAATTAAATGACAAGGATAGAAAATAAGAATATTAATGACGATGGAAAAAAAAGGTACAAAATTATCTGGTCAGCCCGGTATGAAATAGGGTCCCATCCCTGTCGGCCAAGGAAAACAGTCGTCCTTGATGTCATACTAATACAAGGGAATCGGGGAGTCTGAAATTGTGTAACCGAGCATAAGAGCTTGAGATGCGAAAAGGAAGGGAAAATAAACGTCACCCCGGATGTAGATCGCCTGTCAGAGAGGCAGTCGCAACTTGGTCACGAGTGCAAGCCGCTGCTGAGACCGCATCTAGGAAATGGCGAAAAACCACCAACATTGAAGATCCGCAAGGCACAAGCACACTTACAATGATTCATTGGCGAGTCCGCGACAGGAAAATAGCCAGAAGCTGGAAACCAAAAAACCCAAGGGCGATAAAATAGGGCACCTGGGCTTCGCAAGCTTGACGCCAAAGGCCGATTTGCGCCTGGGACCCTTGAAATCAGCCCGAGCTGAAGCGCTAACAGTACGCCCGGCAAACGCTAGACTTGAGCGGCGCCCAACAGGGGTATGCTAGAGTTGAAAGGCGATGCTAGCGACAAGTGTTAGTGAGGTATTAGGCTTGCAACCGCGCGGCTCGACGTACGCTGTCGCTCTTATTCGGAGGTATTGTGGATAACAAGATCCCTGGTATAGCGACGCGGTTCTATAACACCGTCAGCGATCCAGCTAAACATTCGAGGTAAATCCATGGGCGATCATGGACCTTCTCGATTCTCTAAAGGACGACGAACTCTCAGGGGTGCGCGAGGGAGAAGAGGGGGGGGGGGATTTCGCTGCTATTCTAGCTCTCAAATAATCAGGATCTCGGCTCAATGGAATGGGAAGGCATGTTCATAAGAAAAAGGAGATAGCGGGGAGGGGTGGAAGCAACTAGTCCATGGAAGAAAGGAAGCCAAACAGAAGAGGAAATGTCATGGAAAGAAAACCAAAAAGAAAACATGGCAAGCACCAGTGAATACTCTTCTCGGCGCTCCACGATCGCCACACCAACCATGACGAACAAGACCTTAATCTTTATGTAGGGACAGCGTGGGGGAGGTACTGTTAAGCCATAGGTTGACTGACCACCACGGTGTAGTAACCGATGACATGAGGGGTTGGGATGAAAGAAGAAGGACTTGGTACAAGGGAGATTATGTGTTGGTTAAGGCATATCAGACAACGGAATAATAATGGGAGAAACCGACAAGGAACAACAACAACAAGAAGAAGAAGAAGGAAAAGCGCGGGAGCAACAGCCAAGATACGGCAAAGGGAAATGGGGGCGAAAGGCAAAACCAAGACGGAGGAATACATCTGCCATGGACGGTGATGGGGATGTAGAATAGTAACGACTCCATAAGAAACAAGATGGACTCACTGGTATCGGTTGGCAGATGATGGGCAAGTCAAGTCAAGAATGGAGGAGTGATGATATGCTGCATCTACCACTGCAGCCTTCGACCTCGAGCTGCAACCCTATATGTATGTATAGTATCGGTTATCCCAATGTTCCGCTTGTCCACGTCAAGGAGATAAGTGGTGGGCTCAGCGCTCCAAGTCGGCCTGTCGGTGGATTAACTAGGAGCCTTGACAAAGAAGATAGAAAGTTGAGTCGCTTAGGCCTGGTCGCCGTTCTGCCCAAGGACTAGGTGACTGGGGAAAAGTGCTGGGTCGGCAGTCGAGGGATCTGGTCGCTTGATATTTGTTTCCAGATGTTGGATGAAAAACGCTTTATTCATGTCATGTTATTTTCTCCTGCCCACACCAACACGACGCCCACTTTCTCCGCTGTCTACCTAGCCTGGCCCCTTTACGGCGCCCAATGAGCGACCCTGGTAAGATGCGGCGGAAATGTCTGCAGAAGCTCGTTGCGCACAAGCCCTGGGAGCTTCAGGTTACCAATTTAAGCTTGAAAATGAACACCACTTTCGCCACGAGTTTGCTGTTGAGTTTAGTCGGTACCAGGGTCAAAGACATTTGTTGTCTCCGAGCCTTCACTAAACAGAGGAAAAAGAAAAGAAACGGACTACAATGCGTGCCTTGAAGACGCTTGCTCGAACAGAAAAAAAAAAAAAAAAAGGCGCGCTTTTGTTTTTTCTGCCTTTTTCCTTTTTCGTCCCCTTGGCGCCCTTTCACTTCATTTCCAAGAAAATGCTTCGCTTTTATTTTATTGCTGGGGTGGGAAGGAGCAGATGCTTCCCTGGAGGATAATGGGTGTATCATCCAAAAAGGCGCGAAGAAAATGAAAAGAAAGAAAAAAAAAAAAACAGTTGGACCCTGTCGAAACCGTTGGAGAGACACGGCATTCGTTGAAATCATGTTACATCCCCATGGTCCAAGTCTAGGCAGATTCTAGGCTGCACAAACTCAGAGCGGAATGAACTCCAACTTGGGCATGGTTCAGGTGGCTGCTTGATTGGTGAACGGTTCTATACTCCCTCCATACAGAACATCACCGGTAAAGTCAGCTGTCCTAGTGTGAACACCCGGCGAACGGCAGAGTGCAGGAAAACAAATTAAGATGGTGCTAGAACAGATTAGTAGCGACGATCACCCCCCCGGGAATCGTGCAGACCCCAGTCGCATGATGGGGACTGTTGATAACTACTGAGCTTGGGCAGATGCAGACAGCCAATAGCTTTCGAGACCATGGAGGAACGGTCGATGTACTCCGTACAATTGTACAGTGCCCGACAGGGGCTGTGGGCCCCAAAAAAGAATCCATGTTCTAGACGTGACGCCTATCTGGGCTGCTCCAGTGCGCTCAAGGGAATCTCGGGCGCTCGAGGCACGAGCAGCGGTAGCTCTTGCATGAATGAGAGATCAGGCGATCGACAGATTCGATCCAACGGTTGTTTTTTTCCCCTGTGGTGGTTGTTCGCTCACCGACATGGTTGAGCCAGTTGGGGAGTCATTTGAGTCAGAAATGCAGCCGATACAAAGAGCAGTATGTAGTCATGGCCTGCCACACACTATTCGGTTGGAACTTTTGACCGAACTATGCTCCGGCAACAATGGCCCCTTCCCCAGTCACACCACACCACCCTTGGGGGGGAGGGAGCACATTTGCTGTACGAAGTACACAGCATATTTTTTCCAGAATCTAGTAGGCGCACTGATTGGTGAGAACAGAGCGAAGCCCACTGAATCCGTAGGGGAAATAGTGCCTTTCTGGTATCCCAGCCGGTGGGGATGTACCTTCTTTCGCTTTTCATTTCTTTTCCTTTTTCTTTTTTTTTCCCCTCTTAAGTACCAACTTTTTTTTCTGACTCCTTTTTCTTTTCCGGTTGGGGATTATTATGTGGCTGGATGATCATCCAGACTTGCAGGAAGCTAGTTGGTTGAGATGTGATATGCACCGTGCTGAAAAAAGTAGCCCAGGATGTATCATTGGCAGAGAGTCTGTGTTGGGTTTTAATTGAGAGCCAGTTGTTGGAGGCCTGTATAGGGTACGGGGTCCCTAATGGAGGGGGGGGGGGGATGTCGTGCAGGATGTGTCCGCGGGATGCGGCGCGAATCCTATAGTAACCTTGAACCAGGGGGGGAAGACGGAGGTTGCATCTCAGGCCAGGGTGATTCAATAAGCCCGTTGATTGGAGCCTGTCGGGAAGTTGGTTCCATGGTAGGGCGTAGATATGAGATCAAGCCCTCCCGAAAGGGGATTGTGCTGATTGATCATCATGAATCGATCGGTGATGATGATATGAGTGGAGAGGATGTCTTGTTAACGAGGAACAGATGGCATTGGAGATGAACTCTCCCAGTTGGTAAGCATTATTTTTTTTAACTTTTTTTATTTTTATTTTAAATTTTAAATTTTTATTTTTAATTTAGTTTAGTTTTTTTTTTTCTTCGTTTTGCCTTGTTCGACCGACACCAAACCACCCAAGTGCCAAACACAAATCGGAGCCCGTATCATGACGCTAAGCCCGAAGTGGCTGATGGCACGTGCCCCGAGGGGGGTGGCCCCAAGGGGTATAGCGGCATACCTGCATGTACCTTCTTATTTCAACAATTGAGCCTTCGACCATCCGCCCGTCATCGTCCCTGTCCTTGTCTTCGTCCTCTGACATTGTTTTGGTATCTGGTCTTGCCGTTGGGGCCGCTGGAAACCTTGTTAGGCAACGGTCCTCGGTCATGGGTGCAGACCTATAATTGGCATGTCCAGGTGCCATCCATGATGGATGGCCGTCTCAGTACACAATAGAAAAAGTCTATTGCTTGCTGGTCTCGCCGCCATTCATCCGGTTCCAGAGTCAACTAATATCCGCGGGCCCCGACTGGCGAATCACAGGGTATCATCCGATGGAGACATTGTTACGCTGGCTCGTGGGCGACAGAGCTACTACTACTATCTACTACTACTAGGTACTCCGGGAGACTCTCCTTAGTCCCCACTGTCGCTGGACTCGCTGGTGAGTGACTTTTTTTTTTTTTTAAAAAAAATTTTTCTTTTTCTTTGTCTCATTTGGCCCCGGCGCTCCGTTAAGTTCCTTGGTCGAGAGGGGCCCGTCCGCCCGGAAAGCCGTGCTGGTTAGAGTTTGAACAAGGTCCCATTCAAGACCAAGGCGTCTAGCCAATCTGGGAATGTGTTGGACCTGTCCTAGGGCTGTCAGTGCTAACATCTTGCGCAGCTGGAGTACTTCCGATTGACTCGCGCCCTCAGTGTTCCAGGAGCAATACTCCGTACGCGCCCGATTCTTCTCACCTGCTGACTTCTTCTACCCGTGCTGGTGGCTGATACTACGGTCCTCCTGTACGACACCAGAATAATTACCTTGATCAGCCATAATGGAGCATAGGGGCTGGCATGGCATGCTCCCAAGCTGCAGCTGGCCGATATTACGGTTTGGACCATCGAGATAGCCCGCACATCGGTTGTCTTGTCGATCAAAGCAGCTGAGCTCACCTTGAGTCCAGAACATTCGGCTTTAATTTCCGGGATTTCTTAATGTTCCCACGTTGGGAAGAACCCTTGGCAGGATTCTAGCTCCCCGATTTTAACTGTTCGATGGATTGCGATCTTCACTTTGCAGTCAAGCCGATCCATCGGTTTGTTCTTACCGGACCACCGTCTTGACGAGCGCTCCCTCTTCCTGCTAATATGTAGGCATAGGGTTTCTCTGATAGACACGGCCGTTCGTGGCGTTCTCAACCACATGCGGCCGAGCATATTTCTCATGAACTATAATGGGTGCACAAGTGTTACTGCAACGCGTGTCATAGCCGACAGCTTGCGATAACCTCGCTGTAGTCTCGGACCCGAAAGTATCTCATGGTCATGCATAGACTCTGGTCGACCATTTACACGATGCCTTTTGCCCAGTTCTCCGACTCATTGTCATGGCAGGGGCAGATGTAGTCATCGTAAGGCATACTTTGCTTGGTGAGTATCAGCCTCTTCCCACTAATAGTAAGAAGATTGTCCCCAACCACTTTCAGCAATACGTATGTGGCTCTACAGCTTGCCATCAAACTGGTCTCTACATTTCCCATTTCCACCGTGATTCGCGGTTTTCGCAACACTTCCTCTCTTTCTTTATCACAGCATGCATCCGTGCGCTCGACAAAGGATGCTATACGGGGACGCCTATATTCTTTGTGGCCATGCATTTAATTCGGCGCCTTTTATCACCCCCTTTTTGCCTGTGCAACTTGACCGAACATCAGTCAGTCTATCGGATCACGTATACTGATAACCACCATCAGTTCATACCCAAGGCCAGTTTCAAAATTACTGCAAGACATGCTAGGGTTCGATTGATATTATCACCCTATCTATTGGATCCGTATGCCAGTCCATGGCCGCATGGCTTGATGGGTAAGCTGTATAGCCTCTATTCTTAGGCCAATAACTGACGTGTACCCAGCCCTGAGATTACTGTCTAATATGCAGCGTACGGACAGCGGCGCGAACAAGGCTAGGAATGGAAAAGAACCGAGAATGTCGCCGGTGGCTGTGAGGCATATGCCTGCATGGGGCCTGATGATGGGCCAGTCATGGAATCCGGTGCCCCGAACAGAAGGAGATGAAAGGGCGGTCGTCATACCTGATTGAGCAATCGTGGCGATGGTGACGTTGATGGTCCTCCAGTCAACGGGCTGGCATGCTTAATCCCGTGAGGAGTCAGAGCGGGCAGCGGGATTCATCTGCCAGTCCGAGACGGTCTTCGAGTCGCACAGAGAGAAGCCAGAGAGTCTGTTCCAGAGCCAAGAAAGGCTAGTTTCAGGACTTGCTGGAGTCGGCCACCCAACGATACACAAAACCATTGTTGACAAACCCCATTCAATACCGTTTTCATGCAATGTAACCAGCCATCTTGACCGTGAGCGCCATTCACAATCCTTCCGAGCAGCGAATGTTCCCGGGCCTTTGGCGAGGATGACACGAAGCTGATTTGCTTGACCATCGAAACCTCTGACCTGGCGCCACGCCTCGATACAACACCCTGCATCCATTTGTCTGTCGGGAAAGGTATTCTCTAATCGGGGGTCATGGCGGCTGGGTCTCGGTGCCATGCCTGGTCATGCTCACCTTTCCAAAGTGTAAGCTCCCACTTGGTATTGGGATAGCTTTCCCAGACCAATACACATGCAGAACGCCCCCCAGCCTTGCCATTGATGCTCATGACGGAATTGCTGCGAACAAGCCCTCCAGCGCAGCCCTTTACGAGATGATGAGATGGACTGCTTTCGAATTCCTATGACCAATACCTACCTAGCCCCCCCGGCGTCCCTAGAGAGCCAGCTCGCCCAGGCCGTCTGAACCCTGATCTGTCATGTCCACAACCTTGGCTATATGGTCTGCAGATCCTTGTGATTCATTCATCATGCATCTTACCTCTACAAAGCCTAAGAGTGACTCCACGGCAGCCACTTGTGGCTTGCTACCACAGTAGATGCTGCCTTGTAGCGATCTGGCCCAAATCTAGGGTCCAAAAGAAGGCCAGACGTCATCGATGTGTATTGACTCATCATACAAAAGGGTTTAATAACCGAACCCAATCAATCGATAGGCTCCTCATGTTCTGCCGTGATGTGGAGGTGGTGGGGGGACCCGACCTGACTCTACGAGCAGTGCCCATCAATTAACGAATCGGGTACTCCGCGTCCTGAAACTCTGACATTGCGCATTTCCCCAGCAGGGCCAGTAATCTACTGGAGCTCTCTACCTAGTCTGACCCTGGTGGGCAATCGAAGACTTTTTTTTCTTTCTCCCTCATCTAAGAATACTTCAACCCGCAATCGTCCCGAGAAAAAAAGCAAGAAAACGCAAGCCAGCCCGGGGAGGGCATGGTAGATAGATAGATAGAGTAAACGAGGAGAAGTAGGGAAGCAAACTCGAACCCGCTGCTTTTCTTTGTATAGAATCGACAAAAGCAAAATGACACGGTGGATGCCTTTTCAGTAATCATCATTATCGATCGGATCATACAGTACAAAGAAAAGTAGTAGATGAAAGATCTTCAGCCATGAAGGAAACCCGCCTGACGAAAAGACCCAAGGTGTCGTGAAACGGAACCAAGAAAGGAAGAGAGGAAAGAAGAGAAGAATGGGAGGATTGAGGAATCTAAGTCGCCCGCTTGGCGAATTCGACGCGCAGGATAAGGTGACGGTAACCGACTGATGATGAGAAATATTAGTTGCGATTCCGATATTGCTGACGCCCAAAGAGGACAATAGCCCGGCGCAAGAATCAATAAAAAAGCAAAGGAGAAGAAGAAACTTACAGCCATCCATCTTCTCGCAGGCACGTGCAGCATCGCTCCGGTCCGCGAAGCTGATGAAAGCGAATCCCTTGGCTCTCTGGGTCTCTCTGTCTCTGGCCAGGAAGACTCGGGTGACACGACCGAAGCGTTCGAACAGATCCCGCAGTTCTGCTTCCTCTGCCAACTCGCTCACCTGTATTTCGTTGTCAGTCAAGTCAGCCATGTATGTGCATGAAGAAAAAGAACGCTGTTTCCTCTCATCCACATCCATGCGGCCCCGTTCCCCTTCTCCGAAAGGCTAGCAGCCAGCCAGCCAGCCTTCCTAACCCCCCCAACAACACCAATAGGAAAATTAAGCAAGCAAAGCAACGCAAAGCAGGCAAGGGAAGTGCAAGGGAACGGACGAGGGAACCAGCATTCCCTGCCGCCCTTCCTTACACCCTCCTTCCTCCTCCTCCCAATAAAACAAATCCCTCCCCGACCTCGACACGAAAACGGGAAGGAAAAAAAAAAGGAAAAGGAACCAACTCACGTTCGTAACTCTCAAAGTCGCCAGATCGTCCTTCTCGTACTTGCCAGCCATTCTCTCGCCACCACCCGCAGCACCTTTCCGTAGATGAGGTGGGACGTAGCTGGAGGTTCCACTACCGAGGGCCCCAGCAGCGGGTTCATCACCGGCCGCACCTCCCTCGATACCCGCACCCCCAGAGGGCTCCTCCACCGGCGCCATCGTATCCTTGAAGGGACAGCGAGCCGTGAAATGCTCTCCGGAACAAATACGACACTTAACCTTCTTATCCTTAAGCTGATCCTTCATGCTGCCCTTCTCCCCACCATTCTTCTCCGCCTCAGCAGCCTGAGCCTTCCAGTTGATGCTGGGCCGGAAAACAATATTCTCACCAACCGAGGTCGTATCGAACGAAGGACCGGGTGCATTGCCCTTCTCCATACCGAACTTGGCCCAGGTCCTCCGCTCCGCGACCTGAGGGTTGACATGTTCGCGAACCACAGTCGTCTTGATCTTGCGAGTGACCTTCACCTTCTTGCCTTCATCGTTGAATCGGTATGAGACGATCGTCTTGGTGCCATCTTTGTTGGTGGTGATTTGCTGTGCGGGGAGAGCGGAGGGGTCGTCGAACTCTTCGTCGTCGGCCCAGTCGGCGCGGCTGTTAAAACAATAGGGAAAAAATCCCTGGTCAGATTTTTGTGTTCCTTTTTTTGTTTCGGTCGCGAGAGCGAGTTCGGGTCTTTGGGAGGGGTGCGTCGCTTACTTTCCTAGCTTCGACATTGTGCGTGTGATGAGGGGTGTGATGTCCGCCGTTGTTGCTGAATTTCTTGGATTTCAACGAAAGGCAAGATCCGTTGTGGATTTGTTCGGCGCGGCAAAAGCCTTGTGGCGCAACTTGTGGCTGGTGCTGTTTGGTCATGTCACGTGAGATACACTATGCTTTGTACTCCGTATGGTGGTTCGACATGCTTATGAACAACTTTCTATTATCCTGCTTTTTTTTTCTTTTGTGTTTTATCTTAGATACAATTAGATGGCATATTAGTCGGAGCCTTGGCTCAACGAGGATTGCAGTTGCCAAATGCAAAAGGAAAAGAGCAAGAAAATAACAACCAACGAAACTGGACCAATATTCTCCCAATCTCTCCCCCCCTTCTCCGTTCTCCTCCCTCGATTGTAAAGTCATGGGACATAGCTGTGATCCTGTCGATTGTCTGAATGTGGCACTCGAAAAGCTCACCGACAGTATGCTTAAGGCTCGACAGTCTCAAACGTAGTCGACCTTTACGCTCCCGTGGTTTTTCCCTTCATACCAAAGCGTGTACTCACAATGAGCAGAGAAATAGGCCGCATCGATCTTGAATGCAATCTCGTAGTATTGTTCGCCGTCATTCCCACGACATTTTGGTATACGCTTCTTCTGACTTTTGCTCAGAACTGGGTTCAAGATTGCATGTGTCTTCGTGTCTGAGTCCGAGGTTGAATAAGCATATTGTATCATAACAGATGAAGGTAATTACCCACGCCGATTGAAATACAGAGGTGGCTGTTCACCGTTGAGAGTATCTAGCTCATAGAAGCTGATCCGTAGACAGTCATATGGACCATCAGTGACCAATTGACGTCTCCACCACTTTGTCGTGATGGGTTCTGCCTCCTTGATTTCATCACCCTGATAATGTCAGACTCCACGTTTGCATGTAAGCTTCAAACTCTACCTTGTGGATGAACCAGTGCATAACAGTGATGCGATAATCCCCATGGTAGTCACTCCAATACCTGTGGGAATTAGCTATACGAAACAGAATCAGGAGAAAGTGGATGCTGACTTTTTGTTTTCGTCATGAAAACCCTCGACATATTTCGTACTTTTAGTTATTCCATAATTCTTCCTAGCTTTTCGAGAGTCGACAGATGGTTTGGCAGCCAGCGGGGAGACATATCCAAGGGTCTTTTCCAAAGCACCCCTGACGACAGCAGTCCATCCGTCAACTGGGGCTGTAACTTGTATGTTTGGAGAGAAGCAGTCACGAAGATGATTGCGAAGATATGGACTCTGCCCGAATCCTCCAACCAAGAAAATTGCTTTCACCTTTGCAGCAGAAGCCTCAATTTGCTCACGGACAAGATTCTCGATGTCTCGTAGAATGGGTTGGAACAGTTGCTGCATTTCTTGGCCACTCACTCGAAGTCGGCCGCGACGAACTCCGGCAGTCTCGCTGTCTGCTATTCCGGGAACGGGAAACATGAAATCATCGTCTACATTTCCACTGAATGATCTCTTTGCAACGGTCTCAAAACGCTGCATGGCTTCATCTAATGTGTCTCGACCCCATCCAGGGAGAGAGGAGAGACGTTCATTTAGTAAATCTTCAAAGCGTCTGTTGAGGAAAGTGCTCCCGCACAAAGATCCAGTTCCTGGTGCTTCTTCCTTTAGACGCAGATTGGGTAGCAGCTCAACCATTGTGAAAGTAATGAGATCGACTGTTCCACCACCCGCATCGCAAAGAACGATAGTATCGCCAACTTCCAAACCGTGGGGACTGGATGCACGCAGCGAATGGATCGCTGCGGCTTCGGGTTCGGATATGATGCGTATCGCGGACGACTCTCCATAGCCTGCCTTCTCTGCACAGGACAGTGTTGCCATTTTCGCTCTATCCGACCAGATAGCTGGGACTGTAATGACAAATTCCACGTTTGTACTGTCCAGGGAATTACCAAGCTTTGATTTCAAAATGTTGACTGCATGTTCTCGGAGAGAGCGAAGATAATCAGTCACAACATCCTCGGCTGATGAGTGGTATGGAACAGGAATGCGACGGCAATCAGAGTAAGTCGAGGACAATCGTGACCCAACCCCAAGCTTTTGGTCAGGAGCAAGCCCAAGCTTAATCCACTGAATGCGTGGCATGCTGTCGATAATTTGAAATCCCCACAGACATTTCGCTCCCGATTTTGAATACTCATAAGTGACCTCGCTCGGCACTTTCTCGCTAGTCATTCCATCAGATGACTCCGTAGTGCTCTGTGGCCACTGATTGATGATATAGTGCGACTCTGGCTGGGGGAAGCGTCAGCATAGTTTCAAACACGGTAGCGTTGCTTTTGACTTACATTGCTTGTTTGGGCCCAGGCTACACCCGAGAAAGTGGTGCCGAAATCCACCACGACGACGATGGTCCTTCCACCAGAAGCGTTGGCCATTCTGCTGCCAATGTGTATTCTGTATAGATGTCGCGAGAGGCTTGGTGGTTGGCTTTAAGATGGCTCAGAGTTGACTTGAAGAACCCAGATGCGCTTAATGAAAGTGGACAGTTTGATATTGAAGAACTGGATCAGTGAGGTGAGTATGGGGAACAAGTGAATCCAAAAATGAAGGAAGGAAGGAAGGGTGTTACTTGACAAAGAGAGAGGACATTCACTGGAGGGCAGCAGCATAGGTCTCCGAGCCACCCCCCGAAACAGAAAGTGAGGGCACAGAATTCGTCCTCAAAACATTCCTTTTCCATACAGGAGACGTACAGAAAACAACCTCCTTTCTTTCTCACTTCTTTGCGGTACTTTTCCTTTCCACGACATATATCTGGCAGCCATATCCTTCTATTCCTCAAGCCAACATTTGTCTTCAAATCCTGAGAAACGCGACGGAGTATGGATAAGACAGGCAGAGTAAGTGGAAAAGAAAAAGTGTTCGAACTTCAACCTTTACACAATATCTGATAATTGCTCAGGGAGGAAGCAACTATACAGCTCAAGATAGACAAGCCAATGTCGCTCAAAGGCAAGATAGAGACAGGCGTAATGTGTCGCAGATCTTTGATGACCTAGAGGGTTTATCCCGGGATTCGCTAGGTCTCAGACGCGCTTGGGTTCGGAAGCAAGAGATCATAGACTCATTGCGAGAGCAGTTCCACAGGTCAGAGCAACGCAATCAGCAGTTGGAAAAACAGCTCCAAGATTGTCAGGCACGGATCCTTAAATTTTCCCCTGCCAGTTGCTTGAGCGACACCACTGTTTCGGGAGAGTTTATTAAAATCCGGGACAACCTCTCTAATTGGGTTGAAGAGTTCCCTGACATTTGCAGTGACTTCAAGAGAGACCTGCCAATGGCCGTGAATGGTTTCGAAAATGATCCATTGATCTTTGGATGGCCGGATAGCTATCCGCAAGAACCCATTGCTGTGCAGTCTGAGCTTTTGATGCACTTGGTTTTCTGTCGTCTCTGGATAGGATTTTTTAACGTCCCGATCCCCGGCTTATCATCATCGGATGAAAACTTGCTAGCACACCTCCAGGAGGGGATGCTATTGTTACAGCCAAAAAAGGGTTGGTGTGATGTGCGAGATGTGCCCCTACACTCACTAACGTCATTAGATACCGAAAGCATCAATGCTTGGAGATCAGACACCATGAAGGCTTACGCTGCCTCTCGAAAATATCAAAAGGGCGTCAACGACAAATGCTCGAAAGCTATTGCTGATTTGCGCAGTCTCTTTGCTTGGTTTGATTTTAGCCATCGGATCAACTGGGACAATAAATTGGCGAGGTTTTCCGAGGAAATCTTAGGTCCAGCTACGGGTCTCGCAACTAAGATGAGCAGCTCAACTACGCAATATAAGTGGGAATGGTACGGAGAGGCAAACTTTCCCCAACAAGTTGTGCGCAAGCATCACCTGAAACAGTTCATTGTGCAAAATGCCCGCACTCATCATAAAGTTTCGATTGCAAACCTGGAGTATCTGCCCGATGAGACCCCAGTGGGCAAACTCCTTGTAATAATTTTTCCGGCTTTGTTTCGCCGTGGGGAAAGTGGACACGAGGACTTCCAGATTGAGAAGGCTGTTATCCTGGTCCATGTGGACGGAAATTGGTTAAGGCAGAACAAAGTGGAAAACAAATCCACGACACTTCAGAAAATGTCATCCAAAGCTTCAGAAATCATGGGCTAGGGTGTTTGCAGCGAGAGGTGGTGTTTCAATGACAATGTACGCCCATGGTTGAAAGGATGGCTGCCCATTTTGCTATGGTAAATATGTATCTAAGCGCCTAAAATGGAAACATCATAATGAACAAGAATACTTCTGGGATGCACTTGTGTATCTCATCTCCGGCGCATCTGCACGGAGTGGTATATTAAGATCAATGATTACATCTATATACATAAGTCCAGCTAACATCATGAAGCAGCCAGGTTCCGTACCACGAAACCGACACCCATAGTCGATTCCCAAAAAGAGACATAACAGGCCCAACCCAAAGATCTGTATCCAAATTCATACCCTTGTGATAACAATTCAAAAGAAAAACATCGCATTTACCGACCCAGCATTTTCAATTCGATGGGTCGTAGAACGGCGTACACAACCGCGGAGAAAGCAAGGCCCAGTTCGAAACCGACATCACCACCGCCGGCACGCTTGGCGATGGGACCGGTGTACCATGTCTCACTCATACCCACAACCATACCAGCGACACCAAAGGCAAAGGCAACGCAAGCGGCGATACCGTAGGGAAGCTTGTCGGGCTTATCATAGGTTTCCGGACGGTATCCAGAGAAGCCCCGACGGATGACGATGTGGTCGGCGAGAGCGACACCGGAATAGATGGCCAGCCAGTAGGCGATGAAGTCCATCAGGTTCTCCAGAACCTCTTCGAAGTGAGAGTAACCGGGAATAGCCACGGCCACAGACACGCAGGAGGCCAGGAACACCCAGACGAAACGAGGAACGCGCTGAGAGTAGCGACTCAGGACCTGGAGGGTCAAGGAGACGGAGTAGATGTTGGGGCAGTTGTTGGCGATGATGGAAAGGGAGAGAATCACCAGGCAGAACTTGCCGAAACCACCGAGCGGGTCAAGAACGGCGCCAAGCAGACCTCCGTTGCCAGACTGGTTGTAACCAAGTGCGTACTTGTTGTCGCCGCCATTGATGGAGGTCGCAGTCATAACGGCGATACCCAGGAACTGGGTGAACAGAAGAGGAACGATCAATCCGGACCAAGCCGCGAAGAAGATCTTGAGGCGGCTGCGGTCGGAGGGCTGGTAGACAGTGTAATCGGCAGCGTAACTGGTCCAGCCAGTAGCGAAACCATAAACAGTTGCGCCGTAAGCCAGAACAGAGCCGACCTCAGCCTGTCCGACACCCATGGGAAGGTTCCTGAAGTCCCCGGAGTGGGCGAACATTCCCAGAACGATCATGAAGACAATGAAGGTGGGGATCCAGCTGTAGAATTCGTACAGGTGGACCACCTTGTATCCGGCAAAGGTGACGAGGAGGGTGCAAATGGCGATGATCAGGATTCCTGCAAATCCCGGAACGTCGCTGTTCACGGCGTTGAGAAGCTGAGCGCCGACGATAGAGTTGGCAGCGGACCAGCCCAGACACGACAGAACGTTCAGGACGGCAACTAACACGAACGTATGAGCACCTGGTGTTGATAGAATTCGAATCGACACAGGGGTAACTTACTGAACTTGGTAGGATACCAACCAAACCAGAACCGGGTGAGAACCATTTGGCGCAGACCAAAGGCGGGACCAAAGCACGAGAACCAGCAAACAGTCAAGACACCCAGGAGGTTGAAGAACAGACAGACGAGGATGGCATCGACAAAGCCGAGGGCGAAAGTGGAGTATCCCAGCACACCGATAGCGAACGAACTAACCACCATGTTGGCTGCCAGCCACTGCGATGGGTCAGTTTGGGAGGGCGGTCTTGGAGCACCAGACGCAATGCAACGAGAGTTAAAAACACACCATGCTGCTGATATTGAAGTAGGACGTGTCGGTCCGCTCGTTATCCGGCACACGTTCGACACCTCGCTGCTCAATGTTGAGCTTCCCCGCCAACCGTTGCAGCTTTGCGTACAGCGAATTGCCGTACATGAAACTCTCCCCGGGAACAGCGCCATCGCTGGTGTCGTCCATGGGCGCCTTGCCCACCTGGGGGGCTTTTTCGAGATCGGTATCGGCTCCTCCGAACATGGTGAATGGGATGGGGGTTGATGAACCACGCGTATATCTCAACGGCGCGAGTTTTGAAGGGTGCTGGCGTGGGGGAGAGGGGGAATCCCTGGCCAGGAAAATAAGGTGACTTGAAAAGTCTTGTGGGAACTCTTGAATACGAGAGCTAAAAGCTCAGGTACCAAGTATAGTTCAAGGGGGAAGGGAAAAGGAAGAAAGAGGAGGAGACGGAAACCACATCTTTCTTTTTTCTTTCTTTCTTTCTCTGCAAGAGAGCGTGGGAGGAGAGCTCCTAATATGTGTTCGGCGGCCAGGATAATTTCTTCCACACCCACCGTGACGAGGCCCACCCCACGAGATCCGAACGAGCATCAGGCACGGTGATTGATCGCTTCTGCGCCGACGGAGAAACGCCGCCGCGACCGCGTAACAGCTTCCCATGGGCTCCTGTCGCGTGTTCCGCCGGAGCACCCAGCCCTGATGGACACCCGCCGCTGTTCAAGTTGTTTCGAGAAAAAACTGCGGGCTCCACTTTGCTGGCTGCGCTTAGTCGAGCCCTAGTGCGCACAAGCTTATGTTTTGCACCAATCACCGCCCGCCTGCTCCAACACCGCCCGCCCTCATTGGACGGCCGGGGCTCTGGGCACATGGTTAAGCACCACATAGATCGCAGAAATTAACAGCCAGGGCCTCCTGATTGGGCCACTCACCCTGCCAGGACCGGGTGGGCCGGGTGGCGATGGAACCCACGCTGATAAGACTTTGACTGGTGATAGGCACAGCGCTGGGTCTGTAACCCTGAGAGATTTGATAATGATAACACCTCGGTTCGTTAGGTATTTCGGTTTGTACGGGCTACTGCAGTGCCTGGCCCCAAGCTGACCACTTCCGGGGCTGATAGCATCTCCTCCCCGTTGACCCCGATAGCCACCTATCTCATGGTGCTGACAATCTTCACCCCAGACAGTTGGGTGCTGATATCACTCAGCGATCGGTCAACGCCGAAGGGCGCAAGAAGTTTAATCGTGCCCGGCTTACTGTCTCGCCACCATTGTCTCATTGCACATTCCTGATGATACTACCCTACGGACACCCCGTGATCATGAAACCAGTTAGCCTGCTCTGAACCACGCAATAATTATGCCACGACTGCCCAGTCGATGTACCTGTAGGGGGTTCACTTTGACCTGGAGACCATCCAGTTGTCCCCCACGCAGCATCATCAACAACGATGGAAACAACAGCTATCTTCCCCAGACTTCCCTAGTACCCCGCGCCTTCGGAAACCTACGAAGTTTCGTACTTTGGGCTGACAGGGAGCGGTGATCGCCGCCTCTAATCGCTATCACAAAGTTCTGCCATGTGTCCTGCCGGGCCGCGAAGCTTCAGCTAAGCATCTCTGCCCCGATAGAAGTCGACAGGGCCAAGCTGGCATGTGAGAATGGGCATTGTTGATTGGGACTCGATGATCGCACCGCTGACCATGCATGCGTCCTGATTGGACGCTATGCAAGACAGATAAGGCCTCATAGCCATATCTCTGGGATGCAATAGTTGCATGATACGAACCCCTTAGCGCGGGAGCTCTTAGATTGCAGCCAGTTCCCCCGGAGTGTCTACCTGTTCTGGCCCATCAGCCAGTGCGTCTCCAGGTCTCAGGTACGGAGTACGGAGTGTACCTATCCTCTATCTAGTAGTATCTACGCCATCGAATGCTAACCCTGCATTCTAGAACCCGTATCTCAGCCAGCATGGTCCCTGAGACAGTGATAGTACCACCAGCGATTCGTTATCAAGGGCCCTTCCACCGTAATTAATATACTAAACTTCCGCCCGGCTTACGCCTTTTCGATCTCACTCAATCAACGACTGCCACTAAGGCTCACCCTGCATTAAACATTTACCCTGTCTTGCTGCCTAACAACAATCCTTTCTTCCTTCCTTCCTTCCTTCCTTCCTTTCTTTTATTCTTCAATTTTTATACCACCACTATCCCCCAACCACCTACATACACAGCTTGCAAATGCCCATACCAAAACCGTCCTCACGCTACCACTTGCCCTAAGTCCAACGCCCCCTGTGGATCTTTACCCTCCGGTCCACCTTCAATCCGCCCGACCCACCCGGCGAAGAGGGAAACCTTCGGAATCCGCGCGCGCACTCCAAGCCTCCAACAAAGGTCGGGAAAGTCAAAGCAAAGCTAGGCAACGTTTGCCGTCGCGTGTTTGTCGTGTGCTTCCTCCCAGACTGCCAGAACAATCCGTACCAAAGTATCAAAAGTACAGCCCACGCGCGCCACCATCCGGAGATTTAAACCCCTCAAAGTGAGACACGGTCTTTTCATCTTTCATGGACGGACCCTTTAGAGAACTGTCTACGGAGTATTTACATCACTATTAATCCTACTTACCTTACCTATATACCTACACTTATCAACATATATGCCATATCCCTATACCAAAAGAATGAAACCAATAACCCATGTAATTAATGAAATACCACCCTAAACCATGAACCGGGTTCAACTTTTCCCACGCGTCAAAAACCAACCAACCTACCCCCCTCCAACAGGAGTCAGAAACAGGTACGCCCGTCGTTACCCGTCCGCCCAGAAAAGAAAAAAAAAATTTTTTTTGCCTCGACCCGCCAATAATCCCAACGCAGGGCCTGGTCTCACCAGTCCCGATTCAGGCCGGTCGGGTCGGTTTCCCGAGCCGACCGAGGGAAATCACTAACATTTCTATTTCTTTATGGCCGTACCAAACTACCAGTAGGGAAAGTAAAGTATCTAGTTCTTTTCTTGGCTTGGGTTGATGATGAGGCTGGGTTGGGTTGGCGTGGTTCGGGGTTAGTAAGCGGGGCGGGTTGGTTTTGCCGAGCCGACTTGAATTGGATTGGACTTTGGGGGGGTTGTTGAGTCAGAGATTTGGTTTGGTCGTATTTCGGACTTCGTATTGGGGGGTTTGGAGATTGTTGGTTGGAGAGGAAGAAAATTGAATATAGGTATGTATGTATGTATGTATGTATGTATGTTGTGCGTGGGTGTGGATTAAGATTTGGATTAGGATCACCCATGAGCTAGGTAGGTAGGGAGATAATTGATGGTTGGGAAGTTGAGGGATATTAGGAATATCACTTACCTACTCCGTACGTACTTAGCTAGCTATCTAGCTCAGAGTCGGTTCGAATGACGGGTGCCTGTTTCATTTGACACTATTCGCCTTATGCGCTAGGTTAGGCATTGGAGAAGTGGGTTCTGAGATGGGAACTCGGGACTATCTATATTAGGGGGGGAGAGAGGCGGCGGGTTTCGATATGTGGATGACGTAGTGGGTTTCAGGATTTCACGCAGATTTATTTACCTAGGTAGGTAGATTGAATGAAGAGATGGTAGGTTTGAGTTGTGTGTGGTTGGTATGGTGCTATCCATGTGTAGACTGTAGAGAAGAATTGGGGAGTTGAGATATGCTCTATTCGTCATGTGTGGGTGTATATGGTGTGATGGGTAGACTGTCACTGTGTTCGGATATATATATATTTTCGGGATGTTTCCGTGATCGGCGGTTGGGTGGTCTGCTTTATGGGTACTGGGGTAGGTTGTATTAGGGGATGAATGTCCTACCTGTTAGGTGTGTTAGTGATAGTTTAACTGGCATAGAATCCAGGATCCAGGTACGGAGTACCGGCGAGGACCCTGGCGGCGAATATAAGCTTAATTCACACGTCAGTGGGATGGATTATGGCATAATGCTTATCAGGATTGCAGATCGCTGTCTAATCACAGTATATGGTTACACACGTGTGAATCAGGGAATATGGAGAACTAAATGGGAAACTAGGAACAAGTTCGACTACATCGCTCAAGAACAACTCAGGTTCGCTTTCTCGGACAGCCCGGCGCTCGCTTCCCCTGTTACTCCCGGATGCTCTACTCCGTCTAGAACTAAGCCCTGTACATCAGCCGGTCCCTTGAATTGCTTTCGGGCGGTGGTAAACCACGTGAAGACGCTCAGCAACGCAACTAAGCCGATTGCTGCACTCGTGTAGTTCATCGAGTCCGGGGTGACCGGAGCATCCGATGGGAAATTGAAGGTGATGAACGCGAAGAACAGGAACAGAAAGCCAAGGCCATGCAGGCTGAGCGATATCGGCAATGGGAGGGAGTAAGGACTGTTGACTGGAGCGATGTCATGGCCAAAGAAATACCCCAGTAGTCGAGCAAGAAGGACCAGGCCGTACGAGACATCTATTATGGCACAGTTAGCGGTGTCCGAACCAGATGCCGATGGAAACTACTCACAGAATCCTGTGGTCGCGATGGACACGACCGTGTTAAACCCAGTGACGGTACCAAAGTAGATGGAGTTGAACGCCATCTGGACCACAACGGTAAACAAGATCGCATAGATCGGGATTTTCTTTCTCTTCTCTACGTGGGACAAAACCCCAGAGAATGGCATCCCCCGGTCGCGCGCAAAAGCAAATAGTGCTCGAGACCCTTCCGCAACAAGACTCACTCCAGAGACTATCATGATCACAGTCATCATGCTGGCCATGAAGCAAGCGCCCACTTTGCTTTGAGTCGAGTCGTAGAAGATTTGGATCACAGGGACCCCCGTCGAAGAGTTTGCAGTGGAGGTGATGTCGCCAATGCAGAAGCAGAGTGTTAACAGAAAAACGAACCCCGTCACAGCCCCCATGCCGACAGACATGATCATAGCCTTGGGTGCATCCCGCGAGGCGTGTGTCATCTCTTCTGTCATATGGCTCGGGGTATCGTAACAGCACATGCCAAAGAAGCTCTGAAGGATTCCAACCATCGTTGCCATCGCGGATCCAAAACCGGTCGTGTTTTGGAAGTCCTGGAACACAAACGCGGCGTCTTGCTTGTCCTTTTTTGTTGCCAGTAGAACTATGACTATAATGACAAACGAGCAAACATTCCACAGTAGGATCGCCCGGGATAGACGGTTGAGTAAGTGAGGCATGAACACATTGATCATGAGAGTCCATATCGCGACTGCGTAAGTAACCAGAACGGTATGCCAACGCTCAATCACGTACTCGGGATATACCAGATTTGCTTGTCCGAGGATGAAATTCGCTGCAAACGAATTGTTCGCAGAGCCCATGGCGAGGATACCTATTTAGACTGAGCACCGAGCCAACACTTCGGAGCCAAACCATTGCTTACCCATTAACATAAACCACCCGGTAATGTACGACATCTGTCGAGCGATTTTTGGTGGTGCCAGCAAAAAAACCCACGAATACTGCCCCCCAGCTACGGGCCATCGTGAGCACCATTCCGCCATGGACAGGGCAACCGCAAAGGTAAGCACACACACGCCAATCCATCCGAAGAGCATCACCGGTGGGCCACCAGCATCCACTCCAACGATGAATACGCCGCTTAGTGCGCTCCAGCTGGACCCGTAGACGTCAGTCAACCGTTCGACCTCGCGATGGGGATGGTGTGCACAACCAGGTAACAATACTGAAGCTGAAGCCTATCATGTCTAGGAGGCCAAACGACCGCTTGAATTCTAAACAGGTAACACATCAGTCAAGAAAACAATCGATGCGAGGAGTTCACTCCACACCTTGCTGATACCCCAAGTGCTCAAGCGTGAGGTCTTCCTCGGTGCCTTGGCCGAAGACATCTTTGGGCGCCTCAGACATGGTGCTTGTATTGATGTGGGTGCATGGAGAACCCCAAGCAGATCATGACTGACGATCTGCCTGCTATATATTCCAGGGCGTGCATGATAAGCTCTCGTTGCGGAGAACGCGTCGTGCACGCTGGCTGGCTCTGCAGCTCAGGCCGCCAAGCGAGTGCTTATCAGCGGATCGACCGTGGCATATCGTCATGGAGCGGAGCGATTGGCAGACTGCACATCTTCAGCAAGGGGCGTCTGACCTATCAAAGGGATAACCTCGTTGCTTTTTCGGACCGTCCGAAGTGAGTTCTTTTCTGACTAAGGGCCCAACAGCACGATCGGGGAATGACTCATCTGGGACTCCAAAGCGGGTTAACTAGCGGGGTATCAAGGGACTGGCTATATAACCTGCCAGGCAAATCAGCTCCCATTTGGCCCAAGGCGTTACTATTTGCCTTCGTCATGACTGGCATTGAGTTCTTACAAGGGGTGTCGGCCCAGCCGCTATTGTTGGTGGCCCTTGCGGTTGCTAGTGCCATCCTTTGGAGATGCTTCTATCGCATCTACCTTCATCCTCTATCATCGGTACCTGGACCTAAGATTGCCGCCTGCACTTCGCTATGGCTGGCATACCACACCTATGTGGGTGACGAATGTACCGTTGTCTATGATTTGCACCGGAGATACGGACCCGTCCTACGAGTCGCCCCCAACGATGTTGACATTGCCGACAAAGATGCGCTGGAGCCAATCTACATTGCTCGTGGAGGTTTCCCCAAGACACCAGCGTATTCTAAATTCGACATTGATGGACATACGACGATATTCTCCACTTTGACTCTGCCTGAGCGAGTGACGCGGGCCAAGGCTGTAGCACCGCTGTTTTCTACCGCTTCAATCCGAGGGGCTCAGAAAGCCTTAGGCGATGTTTTTAACGACTTTGTGGGCAGACTGCAGGCTGAGGCACGCACTGGTAAACCGGTAAACGTGCTTAATGCGACACGTGCCATGGCAATCGATGCCGTGAGTGCATATCTCTTCCACGAGAGATATGGAGCCATCACGGAGAAGGCAGAGTCAATGTCGGCCTCACCATTTGTGGACTCCTACGTCGGTGTAGGGGCCTTCTTCAACGTTGTACCCGGGAAGATTGGGGATTTTTTCATGGCAATGGTCGAGCGCTGGTCAACAAACACCACTGTGGAGAAATCGCACGGACTGATGGATCAGTACACAAGACAGCTTATCCAGACATCAAGGCCAAAGAGTGGAAGCTACCAGAGCCGTCTTTTGGAAAAGGCATCCACCACACAGTCGCAAATCGAAGTCAAGGACGTCTGCTTTGCAGGAACTGACTCTACCGGAATGAACACCGCAACAATCATGTGGTACTTGGCAAAGCAACCAGAAACGTGAGTCGCCATAGAACCCTATTTCAGAATTTTGCTAAGTATCTGCTTGCAGCTACGCTCGTCTCAGACAGGCTGTTCTGGAGAATATCGAAAATGGCGAGGACCCAACCACCTGCGCCTATCTGCGCGGCGTCGTCCGGGAAGGTCTCCGTCTCTCATGGGCAAATCCTATTCGCTTGCCTCGTATGGTTCCGGCTGGTGGTTGGCAGTTTCGGGACTTCTACTTCCCGGCTGAGACCAGCGTCGGTGTCGCGGCTTTCCAGCTGCACCAGGATAGCACTGTGTTCCCTGAGCCGCAAAGATTCCTCCCTGAGCGTTGGGAAAATGCGGACGATACAATGCTCACGGCTTTCTTCGCGTTCGGAAAAGGTACTAGAGCATGCATTGCCCAGTCGTTGGCAACGTATGAAGTCACCATGGCTATCTTCAAAGTGGCCGAGTCAGATGTGCTCCGTGGAGCGACAGCTGTCGAAGATCGAATCGAGATTAAAGAATGGTTTAATTCAAAAGTCAAAGGAGAGGAGATTTTGATACAGTTTTCACGGGACTGAAGTCCACACGCTCTGGAAAGACAAGTCATAGATATGGATCCCGAGTGCCGCACTATATATGTACGCGAATGGAAACTTTTAAAAATTGTCTTGAGAAAAATCGATATCCTTACCGTCTAGCCACTCAATCATCTCCTGATATAGAGCATCACGCTCTTTGCCAAATAACTGAGGCAGATTCTGCTTAATCGGGTAACCTAACCGGCGCATGCCATAGGCCAGAAACTGGTAGCCCTTGGGCTCCTTAGCCAAGGACTCATGGTCGATTGTTGGCAGTCGGGTCGCGTCCACGGGCACCAGTTTATCCTTCTCATAGATTGGATGATTGCACAGGATTTTCCATCCATGGGGTTGCTTCTCCAAGAAGAATACAAAGCGACAATCACTATGAAACCAATGTATTAGTAGAGTAGGGTCATGAATGAGGCAAGAAATGCAATACCAATCACTGTCCCATTCGACTCCATTCCCATCCGCAAAACGCCATGAAATCGTGACCTTCATCTTATCGATGGCACGGTCACCTTTGATATCCACTGCGTGACCAAGAACGCGATGACAAATGAAATCGCCTTTGGCCCAGCCTTCAGCCCAGGTCTCAATGGCCTTATCCCGATAGTTCTGCTGCCAGCTGATGTTGATAAACGCATTCAAGTCAAATATCTCCCGGAGATCAGTCCACTCGCAAGCATCGCGGTGGAGCGGCCAGCCCTCACAAAGCTCACGGATCTTGAATCGCTCCAGGGTGGAGGCGTCATCGGTGTTGTATGTTAGGCGGTTGAATGCAAGAGGAGGTTCAGCACCCCATGTGTAGCCGCCTTTGTCGGGAAAATTGAAAAGTGAAGGCTTCCCAGTCCAAGGGACTTTCTCCATTTGTGCGATACTACTCATTTTCGATGTTTGGAAGTTCTGTTAAGAGATATATGAAGAAGGCAATTGACTGATGATGGTGTTGCAATGAGGGGTAGGGTGAGTCCTTTATATAATTTCCCAGCTCATATTTCTACGAGCCCCTCAATAATAGCCATCTCGAATGATATCATGGGAGTGTCGGTTGCTATGGCCGACTAGCAGACGTATCATCGCTAAAGGACGGCTCACAATGACGTGAGGTTTGGCAAAGTTGTTGATCACAGTTATAGCACGAGGGATATATTGCCTCTCAACTGGTAGCATGCAACTCTGTACCTACAAGTTGAGCGCACAAACCTGGGGGGTCGGGGTTTTTACTTGGTTGCGCAGGGAAGATCGTCTTAGTCCCAGCACTGCAAGTGGTTTGACCAAGCTGGAAGCCGGTCGCTCGGTTGGAGATAATGAACATCTCCCAGGACCTGGTCTTTGAGGAATATTAACAGGAAGGATGGGGCTCGGTGGTCAGAGGAACTGTGTTGGTTGTCAGGGATGTGCTTCGATTTCTTGATGGATCTTGGAAGACGGCTGTCATTCGGACAACTCGGGTTTGGTTCGGGGGTGGGGGTTCCCCGAGTTGAAGGAGTTTGCCAACCAGGCCTGACAAGCTCAAGCTTGACAGCAGAAGCCAGGTAGATTGGTAGGATCAGCACTCGGTAGTAAATAGTGGTAAGAGTAAAGTTAGACCCGCCCCCCCGCATGACGGCATCCTATGGGGTAGTTTTAGCGCCATTGCTGGAGGGATCCACTGTATACAACATTGGCTCTTTACGCATCAACGGATCTATACCAGTTGAATTCTCATCCCCACCAAACAGTTGTTCATAACTACCTAGATTCGCGACCGCGGCCCCCGATGTCCCCTTCTTAACCGCATCAATATGTCTGGTTGTCCATGAAGCCCAGCAGGAGGAATGATCTCCTTTCTTGCCCAAAACCTCAGCTGACTCCTCAAATGACTGATTCTAGCCGGCTTCGAAATAAAATCACTAAATCCGAACCTCTGGTCCTCGCTTAATCCCCTGGTGCCTGGCCACTCGAGAAGCCCGATAATAGGCGTGTTCTGGAGCTTCGCATCGGTGGTGAAAGGCGGTTGCGTACGGAGGATATGGGTAACTTGGGGTCCGCTCATGATGGGGTCCACGACCTGCACTGTCAGCTTTCACCTCTTGTCTTTGGTGCTCAATAGGGATAGGGAAGCAATACATCTATGAGAATCAGGTCCGGTCGTTGACAAGGATTCGATAGGAAGTCTAATGCACGAGGGCCGTGATCGACGGTTGAGACAGTGCAGCCGAGCCTCTCGCACATCTTGCGAAGGAGGTGCCGATCGATCTCGCTGGGGACGATGTTAGTGATTAGTAGATTACCCGATGGTGATACTATGGTACGAGAAGGTACCTGTGAGCGACGATTAGGATGTGCATTGTAGGGACTTGGGATGTATGGGTAGGACGGGGACTGGCGGAGTCGAGAGGTGGGGTTCCATTTTACTATGTATAGTACTAGGTAGTATCTCGAGGGTGGTGACCAATCACGTGTTGGCTATAGGCTGTGGTGGAGATGGGGCCCAAAAGGGAATGGAAGGGTCCTGGTGAATCCATCCGATGGCATGGCACTAACCGTCCTCACTTTGCTATCGCCAAGTTCCACCAAACCAATGCAACAATCACCACCTGAAATCGGGTAGTTGCACAGACTGACTGCATCGTATGATTTCACACGCAGGTTGCCGGCCTCGAGGAGGCAATCTCCCATTTTTCCGTGTACGATGGGAGGCTACATAAGGCCATCTCCTTCTCTTCCTCTTCTTGTTTCTTCTGTCTTCTCGATTGCATCTGGCAAAGGGCCGAGGGATCATGTGACCTGCATACAGTCTCCAGCGCTTTGTATGACCATTGCAGTGGCGTGCAAGTTTGACCCTAGCCTTCAATCCAACGAAGACCATCAGTCGAAGAATGGTATGGCACCTTCCTTCCCGCTTGAGTCTTTTCTCTGACTGTTGCTACCAATATAGAAGCCTACACACATTCCTCCGTCAGAAACATTATCGCTGACCCGCTCAGCCCTACCTCAATCCTTTCCGAGCACCACCTCGTCATACAAGAGTGTCTTGTTCGTGGACTGCAAGGACACCCATTCAAAACATGGACTAAAGAGTCCAAGTCAGATGGCTATATTTTGGCTAAAACAGTTGCTGCCGCAGGATGCCCATGATTGCCGAATTCTAACTCTTGATCAAGGCTCCGTCGTTGCCAGGTGGGGGCAATGCAATCGCGGAACGTTGCCTGACATGCAAGGGACCTGATGTATGCCCTTGGCTGGGAGAGGCTACGTGCGTTAGCAGCAGAAAAGTATCACACAACATACGGTCTCCTCGTGGCATTGAATCAGAGCCTTCCATACTCCATCCTCCATCCGTTCTGAGATGTCCGAAGCCAGGTCTATTGGCAGGTTTCACAACCAACTTATCTTTCAGAAAAAGATGATCGCCGCTTACCGTAGCTTGGGGATCCCAGAGACAGTTGAACTCGATGGATCGCTTGTCTTTCTGAGGACTTATGACTTCGACCCGTTCGACATCTCCACCAACATTGGTTCTCCTTTATGAGATGCTGCGTGTAGTCGTACTGACTGCATCATGTGGTTTCAAACCCAACCTATCCAACCTTTGCGGAACTTTTGCCTCTTCCGTGGATTGACACCAAAGACCCCGGTATTTATGCCAAACTCCTTCTTGAGAAGGGATCTTTGATAAAAAGAAGCATCCCCAGCGAATTGACTCCTGATTCACTAGACTCTAAGTTTAGCACATAAGGCTGTTCAGCCCTTGACGGTTTCAATTCACTGGGGAGAGAAACTATCTAACAACGATCATGGCTACTTATGGATTCCTTAGGTCATTCATCCTCGGAGAGCCCCTTCTTAGCTGTACGCTGGATCGACCATTGAGTTATGGAATGAGGGACTGATGGCACGCAAGAAAGCCACAAGGCCAACGATGCGGAGTAGGTCTATCCTACTAATGACTATACTGATACTGACCATCTTATCCAATAGAACCAACTGGTTTCATCACACTATTCTGGCTGGGGTTTCTGCCTGAACTTCCCGGTTCGCTACCCTGTTCCAGATGCCATGGGGGCCTAATTTCCTTGAACATGCCGTCGCCTTCATGCGGCAGATCTGTTTTCTTGGGGAGGCTGTATTCAGCACCATATTAGGTGCATGCAAGCTGTTCATGAGGCGTGTGTATACGGCTTACCCATCGATGTCTTTACTTGGTATGGATCATGCAGCTATTCGTATATGCTGGAATCCCAGCGGTTTCCCCGCAAATTCAGGAAAGCCGCTGATGGCCAGACGAAGACACCCGACAATGGCCAGAGAAAAGGGTCTGGAATCGCACGTTATTTCAACCAGCGGCGAACGTTACCGTCCTTCAGGGTTTCAAACGGAGGAGATCGAGATTCGGAGTCTGAAGGGGCATCGAAACGGATGACGATACTCCCCAAGAACGTCGTCTCTTACCTTCTTCACATAATGCATCCAAAGAAGAAGGGGAAGATATGATTATTCTCAAGTCATCCGAGCACTCAGATATTCTCCAATCGATGGATTTTGCTACCAAGAAAAGGGTGCTAGAAACATCACCAAGATCATAGATCTCGACGAAATACCCTACTACTCGAGTCCTTAGTCGACAACTGGCTCAGACGTAGCTGAGCAAGATTGACGTCATGCTCCGTCGATATCCATCCAGCCGTATCCCTGACTATGATGGCTCAAACACGGACTTCGACGCGTTTTCATCCCGGACCATACGTTATGAACTCTAAATTCTCTTCCCATCCTTTCTTCTTTTATCATATCCCAACATCATCCATATCACCAAACACAGATTATATCTTGCCTTGTTTGTTTGACTTCAGAAATTCGCCGTACGTATCACAACCACAGTACCACCATTACCACCTTCTTCTCCTCTCTCATAGCAAACACCAAGCGGAATAGTACAAAACCCGCCTCTCGACATCACACATGTATTACTTTCGTGATGTCCGGGACGTATTTTGTACTCTCGGAATTACTTTATGGAAGGATCTTACGACTCTTGTTCCTTTCTTCAGGGAGGTTTTGGTATTGGTTGTGTGTGGCATTTGGTGTAGGACGGTGGGGCTTTTGAGGGGGCTTTTGAGGGGATTTTAGGTCGGTCTTTTTTTTTTTTATTTTTGGTACGTTTTCTTATTCGTGATTCTTTTTTCTGGGCTGAGCTGGGATGGCCTGGGAGAGGAGTATACTGTGTTGCGGCTAGGATGGATGGTTTTTTTGGGGGGAAGATAGTATGCGCCTAGGCTGAATTGTATCTCTTTTAGGGAGTGGTCAAGGTATGAATCACAGGCTGGAGTGTGGTTATTGGCTGTTTGGTTATGGTTTGGTGGAATTTATGGGTGGTGGTTCATCTTGGAGTCAAAGAGTGAGAGGATTTGGAATAGGGAAGAAAGCACAGAGGACCCATAAGTCTGGATTTCTGGAATTTGTATCGATTCATGTTGCTATGCTTGTAGTTGAAGCAAGTGTGAAGCTCTTCACCGGAAGGAATCACTTGAAGAAAAAGACATCGCCAAACAGCGCCATTGGTCTCTAGCAGAAATCAGATAATCAAAAAACAAGAATTGTCATCAAGCAAAGGCCTTCGTTAGCTTCTTAACCGGCATCGGAGGTATGTGAATGGTATCTCTGTGGAATATTTACAACTTGGCCAACATATTGCTGCCCTGTTGCAACAGAGCAGCGGCGTCCGTTACGAGCTCGTCAACAATAGCCTTGGCGGGCTTCTTCTCGTTGACAACGGCGGCAACCTTGCCCATCAGGTATGGACGGGCGTTCTCGAGAGTCTCGTCATCAACGTCGTCGGGCAGGTTCTCCATGTCGTGCTCGGCCGGGATAACACCCTTAGAAGTGAGCTGCTTGATTTCGTCCCGGCGGTTCTCCTCCCAGTTCTTAATGTATTCGTTGTTGCGGACACGGAGCGGACGACCCTAGGGCAGTTAGATTCGGATCAACTAGCAAAGTTTTGGATTATAATTACCGTGAAGATGATGGTGCGAATTGTGTCGTCGTAGCTAGCAGTACGGACAGCCTCCTGGTGAGCCTTAGGAGCGCCAGCCTCATCAGCCAAGATGAAGCGGGTACCAATCCACACGGCAGAAGCACCAAGCATCAGGGAAGCGGCCACCGAGTTGCCGTTGTACAAGCCACCTGCAGCGACAACTTGCACGGGAAGACCGGTCAGGGGACTCTTCTTGCCCTGGCACAACTTGGCCACCGTAGGAATGAGAATCGTCGTAGGGACATTGCCAGTATGACCACCACCCTCACCACCTTGAGCACAAATGATATCCGCGCCGGCGTCGAGGGACTTCTGGACGTGTTTGGGGTGACCGATCATGTTCATGTATAGGATGCCTGCAGCATGGAGCTTGTCGACGACATGTTTGGGAGGGATACCGACGGCGGAAACAAAGAGCTTGGCACCGCTTTCGATGATGATGTCGACGAGTGCGTCGAGCTTGCCCTTGGTGTAGTCGTAGCTAATGTACAGAACGCGGATTAGCATCAGGGGTTGCCGTTCGTGATACAATCACGTGCGAGTCTCACTTGGTCTTGCGGGCACTTCCTCCGACCTGAGGAAGCAACAGGTCAACACCAAAGGGGGCGTTCTTGTCAACCAAAAAGCTCTTGAGCTCTGCGATCTGCTCACGGAGCATGTCGGGGGTGTAGCCGACACCGCCAATAACACCCAGTCCACCAGCGTTGGTGACCGCCGCGGCCAACTTGGGACCGGCGGCCACGTTCATTCCTGCCAGCAGGACGGGGTGGTTGATCTTGAGCAGATCAGTAAGTGTCGTACGGATTTTCTCTAAGAAAACAGAATGAAATCAGCATAAAGCGCCCTGAAGTAGGGATGACAGATGATGTCGCAAAAGAGGCGGTGGCGAGGAAGCTTACGAGGAGAGGCCATGATTGCTGGAGTCCAAGCGCTGCAAAGGGGGCCGGGTTGACAAAAGACGGGGTGTTAAGAGGGTATGTATCGGTTTGCAAGTAATCAAAGAGGTGGAGGTCTAGGATACGCAAGAAGCAGTTATAAAGAAAGGTGAACTGCCAGGTCGGGGGGAGGAGAGCCGAGGACAAGCGGTCCCCATGAGCCTCGGCCCAGGGCGTGTCACGGATCAGGCTATTGAAGGCTAAGTCACTGGCTAACCCACACCCCGACATTCCTGCCGAACCACCTGATACCCGCTGCGGGGTCCCTCGGGCCCCGATGCCTAAGGCCTCCAGTCCAAGGCGTCAGGCCACCAGGTGTCGAGGGTCAGCTGACCGCGCGCCCCGGGCCTTGCGCGGTCCGTCGCATGACGTATTTTCTTCCCGGCTCCGCTGTAGATCTCGCCTCTGCACTTCGCTCCTGAGATCCGTGGCGGGCTAGTAAGTATGAGACTCAGGCCAGCTGTGACCTGGCATAGCAATGCTGCCCCCTTGACACTGGCCATCCGGGGCTTCCACCCATGTCGGTTTCCCACCACAAGCCTGCTGTCTTCTCAGGCAAGTAGAGGTAGGCCTTTTACTAGCAGATCACATGGCAGTCTGGAAAGGCAGGTTTCCTGATAAGAATAGAGTGTATCATTGTCTAACAAACTTCACAGAAGCCTGTCTATATCTGGTACGGATCCCTTTTAGATGCACATATAAGACTGCTATCTCGATCCATCCCATCTTCGGAAGGCAATTATGCTACACTGCGATTGGCTTAAAATCACCGAGCTTCACTCATACCCCTCCAACGCTGAGACTAATTCACGCTCAGGACCCCTGCATGCTAGTCGACTGACCAATGGTACATTGGCTGGCGTCAGCGCGAAGAGCTTCAGCCATGAAACCTCGAAGCCTCTGTCTCTCACCCGCAAGCTCTCGACTAGCCGAGCGCAGCTATTCAACAGCAGCATGAATCAAACACACCCCTCCACCCATCGCGCATTCATTGCGTTTGGGAGCAATGTGGGGGATCGTATTGAGATGATCGAGGCTGCCTGTCGGGAAATGGAGCGAGCCAGCATCAGGGTTAAGAGGACGAGCTCCCTTTTCGAGACAGCACCGATGTATGTCCTCGATCAGGATCCATTTATCAATGGAGTGTGCGAGGTCTGTCTACCAATCTCATCAAACTGTCAGCCATTCTAACCCCCTTTTAGGTAGAAACCAGCCTAAGCCCCATGGAACTGCTGGATACCCTACAAGCCATCGAGATCGGCCTGGGAAGGAGAAAGCTGATCGACAAAGGACCGCGCTCGATCGACCTAGACATTCTCCTCTACGATCAGCAAATCTTCTCCCACGAGCGTCTCTATATACCGCACCAGTTGATGCTAGAGCGCGACTTTGTCCTCCGGCCTCTATGCCAGTAAGCCCCCCACCAACAACCAGCCCGACAACACCAACTAACAACTCACCCAGACTCATCCCTCATGAATGTCCCCCCTTCCTCGACCACGCCAAAAGCTACCTCTCGCACTTGAAGACCCTCCCACCTCCCGAGCCGACCCCATTCTCCACAACCCCAATATCCAACCACTTCCCCGCCATCCACTCCACCAACCCCAACCGTCCAACTCACATAATGGCCATCCTCAACCTCACCCCGGACTCCTTCTCCGATGGCGGCATCCACTCCTCCCAAGACCTTGCCACCCTAACCACCACCGTCCGCAACTTCATCCAAGCCGGCGCCACCATCATCGACATTGGCGGAGAAAGCACCCGCCCAGGCTCTTCCCCAGTCGGCGAAGCCGAAGAACTCGCCCGCGTGATCCCCGCAATCCGCCACATCCGAACCACGATCCCAGAAGCAGCCCACATCGCAATCAGCATCGACACCTACCGAGCCCGAGTAGCCGAAGAAGCCTGCGCCGCCGGCGCCGACATCATCAACGACGTATCCTCCGGCCTCCTCGACCCCGAAATGCTCCCCACCATGGCTCGCACGGGCAAATCCGTCATCCTGATGCACATGCGCGGCACCCCCTCCACCATGACCAAATTAACCGACTACCCGAACGGGGTCATCCAAGACGTGGGCACCGAACTCCTCCAGCGCGTCGCCGCCGCCGAAGCAGCCGGCATCCGCCGCTGGCGCATCATCCTCGATCCGGGTCTCGGGTTCGCCAAGAACGAACCCCATGACCTCACCATCCTCCGGGACCTTCAACAGTTCCGCACAGGCATCGAGGGCTTAGAATATTTCCCGTGGTTAATGGGACCCAGTCGGAAGCGCTTCGTGGGACGGTTGACGGGCGTGCAGAAAGCGAGTGAACGCACCTGGGGCACTGCGGCTACAGTAGCAGCTAGTGTAGCCGGCGGGGCGGATATCGTGCGTGTCCACGATGTGAAGGAGATGTGGCAGGTTGCGAGAGTGTCGGATGCGATCTATCGGGGAATCTCATAGAGCTTGATGGATGGACGGATGTGAAAAGTTTTTCTGGACCTTGTATATTCAACTATAAAATAATGGGCTAAGGATAGAAGGCGGTATCGATAGAGGGTAGGAACTTGGGTGGAATGGGTTTCCTGAGCATGCATGCGTGCTGGGAAGGGTTCAACCCCGGCGGATCCTGGGGGATAGTTCTACTTCTAGATAGTGATAGAGATTTAGCTAGGAGATCTCGTATGTAGTGGCCTATTAGGTAATGAACATGGTGTCAACTGTGCTGCAACTCCGACGGGGGTCTATCTTGTCGTATTCAGAGTGACTTGGTAGGGGGATGTTTTTTGGCGTAATGGTTATCCATCACCTCCACTGTCTTATTATCTTATATCATGCTAGCTAAAAGCCATTGAGAGAGACAAGTCCGGAGTGATCAATAAATGATAAAGTTCCTATATAATTATCCTATCTAAGCTATGTCAGGACCCAAACAAAGCAAAGCCAGCAAACGGGCGATCAAGGAGTACATCGAATCCAAACGAGTGTCACCCAGAGCCATAGATCCTAGCAACTCCACCCAACCGGACACCTCGTACGGCAGCGGTATATAATCTCCAAGAGCCAGACAAACAGCAAACCAACGACAGGAAGTGATCTCCAATCAATAACCCACAGGTTTCCACTGAACCACGGGATAGAACTTAAGTGGACCACCCCCCAAGGGTACCCAATCAGCCACGGGAAAGAACCCATTTAATTGGTCCTCATACTCATCGAACGACACAGCAAAGTCCCAGACTCTAGGCAACAACTGCCGTTCGACAAAGTCCCGATCAGTTGTCAAAGTCGGGAACTGAAAGTTTTTCAGCTGACTGCTGGTGTAAAAAAGCGGGGGTTGGACCCCATAATCGATCGGTTCCGTGGTGTTCGTCGACTCATTCCAGTCCTTCTGCTGAGAAGGTGTAGCGCATTCGGCGAACTCTTCTTTGAGGTTTTCGTAACAGCTGAGACTGAGGTATCCAATCGTGGATTGCTTGGAAAAACTGGGTTCGTTTGTGATGTTTCTATCGAACGGCCTGATTTCGTATCTCATGCCTTCGACTTGGGAGATGCTGCCGATGACGTGGTGGAGGTCGCCAGCGCCGGCGGCTTCTTTTTCGACCCACAGGCCATGGCGGTATTGGGGGGCGTGGACATGAGGGTCCTCTGCACCTGATGGAATGTTGAACCAGACGTGGGCGATTCGGTAGGTTGGGTGGATGATACCTCGCTTCGGACGATCTTTATAGAACTCCGGCGGGGGCGAATCAGCTTTAGGAGTAGAAGGCCCGGACATGTCTTCCGGTGGGGGTTGGATAATGATTTGAGGAACGGGAGGCCCGGACATGGCTTCCAGTGGGAGTTGGATAAGGATTGGAGGGGGTAAACAAAGTAGGGAGGTAATTAGGTATGGTTGGTAGATAACAATATTTATGTTTGGTGAGAGAACGAGGGTGGTGAGGTGAGGGATCTTGGGAAGTAGGTTTCATAGGGTCGAGGGCGAGTGTCGATGGAAGGAGTGTCATGGAGGAAGGTGCGCCCCGATTGCTGCATATCGAATGAGGGAAGCAGGGCCTACTTCCATGTTTGAAAATCTGTGGTCTGCATGTTGAAGCAATTCGTGTCTTATTCATCAACTTGACTCTAGCACTCGTAACCTACTCATGTTCAACCAATATACAAGAATTCAAGGCAGCCAAAATGTTCAATGGAAGACAATTAATGATTTTAACTAACGCGGAAGAATAGCATTGATGAAAGCGAGAGAACCGACCTGGACCGTTCATCCCCGTAAACGGATCTTTTAGTGTCCAGCAGTTCTAATCATACGGGGGCACTGGGCCAACCACGTCGTCGAAAGAATTCTGTTTATGAGGGTACTAATCAGGGGAATAGAAGATGGAGACAGAAACGCCACATATGAAGGAGATCGAGTATAAAGCTGGCTAACAAGGGTCAGGATAAGCCGAAGTAGGAATCGAAAGCGTATCGGTGTGGTGCTCGAAGCGCACATGTTTAGCTGTTCAGGTAGCTGCGTATAGCGCCTAGATGGTCCGTGAGTACGAGTCCGGGGCGCAGTGATGGGAAAATAGCCTCACCTTGCAGCTTAGTTGCACCCTCTCCGACAAGCTGCGTCAGGTTCTCCAGGTCATCGCCCGCAGTGATACCGAACCGACGTACAAAGTCCTTGGCGGCATTCTCGAGATCCCCGTAGGTATCATCCGCAACAGGAAGCTCATCCTCTGGGCGGCCGAAGTAGGTGTTGCTAGAGATAGCAGTAGCGCCGTCAAATTGACGAAGACGGTCCTTGGCCTCGGCCTGCGCAGCGGGATCGAATCGCTCCCGTCCGAAAAACTCGTCGGAGGAGATACCCTTCTGGCTACCGAACCGGGTCTTGGCCTGCTTCAGTTCTTCGTCTGTAGACAATTAGCCCATGCTCCAATAACTAAGACGAAACGATACAAGCAAACTTACCATCAGCTGCAGACCTGGAAGGAATAGCACCGAAGCCCAACTTCTTCGGGGCAGCAGGCTTGGGGACGCCGACAGTTTGTCCAAACCCTAGCCGTCCAATTCCCAATCCAAGGCGCTCCACATCACCTGAACTGCGTTCTTGGGTGTTCTTGCTAGGGCTAATAGGAGTCGGCGAGGCGATCGCCGTAGCAGCGGTGCTGGCAGCCTTCGCCTTGGCATCAGCCTCAGCCTTTTCAGCTTCAGGATCGTAGCCGAGCTTCTCAATACGTTCAGCTTCTTCCCTGGCCTTTCTCTCCGCCTCTTCGAAATCGATGGCTTCCGTGGCGACAATCTTCTTAGCCCCCAGCTTGGGGGCCTTCTTGGCACCCAACACGCTACCCTTCTTCGCAGTGGCGGTCGATGCAGTCTTGCGAACAGCAGCGCTAGCCCGGATGGCGGTAGGAGCAGGGGAAGAGCCGTCCTTGTCGGAGGCGGACAAAGGAGATTTGGAACGCGAGCCGTTTGCGCCGGAGTTCAGGAACGGAGAACTAGTGCGACTGACAATGGGAGGGGTGCCGGTACGGGAAGGAGGGTTGCTTGGGCGCTTGATGGAGGGCTTATCCCATGAGGAGAAGAAATCGTCATCCTCACCAGCCGGGGTGCTGGAGCCGTTGGACGGAGTGCCAGCGGGGATGTCCGTAATCACAACCTCCTCGGGATATCTGCGCGTGAAACAAGTAATTAGACCGAGCACAAGTGCAAAAGTCCAGGGACCACTGACTGTTGCGCATCCTGTGCAGCCCGTCTCTTCAGTTCCTCCTTGTACTTCACGGCAGCGTTGCAGGTGTACTTGACTTTCGGGTCCTTGCTGGCCAGAGCGGCAGATCCGCCGTGCGATTGGAAGTACTTGGTAGCGGACTCGTTACCGCCGACCTTCATGGTCCGGAGCTGTTCCCATTGCCATTCTGCATGTGTCACATTAGCACCGACAAGCTGTAAACTCAGGAGATGCGATGCAGCGTACGGTCGAGGTTGGTAGAGCGGACAAAGGAGATGTGGACACCCAGGTTACGGTGGTGAGCCGAGCAGTCCAGGCACAGGTAGATACCGAAAGGCACCGACGACCATGTTGGGTTCTTGGAGCCGCAATCGAAGCAGATCTGTCAAACAAGAGTCAGAATGGTTGGCCGGGCAGGCTGGCAGGCAGGCTGGCGGGGAGGGGCACGGCGCGCCTTGTTTGCGGGCTTGAGTTTTAGCTTCTCAAAGATCTTCTGAGACTCCGCCTTGGAGGCACTCATGGTGATTGGAAGGATAGGATAAAGGACCCGACGAGAGGGAGAGATACGGTCCTGCAGGCGGAATAGGATGGCAGGTCTTCGGGGAGGGAGAGACTCAGAGAGAGGGATCCAAATTGCAGGCGGGAGAGCGAACGTGGTCGGATTGGGAGCGCCGTCGTGACCCTGCTACTTTTGCGTCCCCATCGGGTATTTTTAACTTCGGGCCTTAATTTTGAGTGGAACTTCCAACACAGCGCTAGTGGCGAAGCAGCTCAACAATCTCGATCGCCATTCACAGTTCACGATCTGACGGATCATGATATGTCAATTGAACCCCCCTTGGCATCTTTAGGCACCCTCAGTCATTGACATCCAGGAACACCGTCCCTCTCCTGATGCCTCAGTCCCCCAACTCGTACTGCAAATACAACCGCCCCCATCCGTACCGAAACTTTCAAAGCGGCGGCTGAAACACCGGAAGTGGATGCCCACGTGACCCACCCGATCCCCACACGGCCATGGACCACGGCTCTCCCTCGACATTTTTATGAAAGCATCCGACAGCTATATCAGCCTTTCCATGCTCCTCGCCGCACTGCAACATCCCTAATCCGATGCGGACCTGGGTGATGGTCAACCGCCGCAATGCTTCCACACCTACGACCTAGACCTGCCCTGCCCCGGGTATCCGCGGCCCTTCTACTACGTCCGAGCCTTCCCCGCACGACGGAACTAGCACGCTGTTATGCCACCCAAACCGGAGGATCGGGGGCACCGAAACGGAGAAACGTCACGATTTTGTCGGATGATGGACGCTATGAGTGGGGGGAGCTGAGTGGGAGGGAGAAGGTTGCGCGGGCGACGCAACAATCGGTCAACTTTGTTGTTATCGTCGCGGGTGCCGTTTTGACGGTGAGAACTGAGAAGGACCATGGTTTAAATTGTTGGAGGATGGCTGGGCTGACAATTGGCAGGGTGGTGTTTTCTATCTGCTGTATACGGAGGTCTTCTCTCCGAACAGCAAGACCTGGCAGTTTGAAAAGGCTGTCGAGCGCATCAAGGACGATACGCGCTGTACGGATCTTCTCGGTGACCGGAGGGAAATCAAGTTCTATGGTGATAATACCTGGAGCAGATGGGCGAGGAGCCGTCCTATTGCGTAGGTGCCCCTTCATACCGGAGTTGGGCGATACTAACCGGGATGTAGGACTTCTATCTATCAGGACCGATTGGGTCGCGAACACCTGAAGATGAACTTCCATGTATGCTGGTTTCTCGTCTGCGGTGTTTATGTTTTACTGATTGTCGATAGGTCGAGGGTCCGCTTAACTCCGGTACCGTGTTCGTGCATATGATGAAACCGTTGGACCAGAACGAATGGGAGTACCAGCTTCTTGCCTTGGAAGTACCCGGTTAGTCGCATAATCTTTACTCGATGGATATCTGGACTGACGTGTGTAGGACACTCCCGTATTGTTCTAGAGCAAGCTCGTGAGAAACCCGGAGTCGGACAGGCACTCAAGATCTTCGGCATACGGTGGCGGTAGATTGGTGCCGTTAGCAGATCCTTTAGCCGCATTATGCAGCGGCGGATTCAGTCATTGAAGCAAAACGGGACATCCAGGCTGGGCTGTGCATGAGTTTGAAAGACTACGTGTCTGGAGTATAATCCATTGGCCTGTTGTACCGTGGCTTAAAGCTGCTTTCTGGGGGCTATCAACAGGGAGCTTCAAGCTCATCTTGATTTTGCAATGACTCAAATGCGGTCGAGTCCTCTAAGCATTGTATAATTAGATTCCTACGGGTGTAAAGCATACCATACGAGACATACAGACAACAAAGAAACAAGACAAACTCCATACCCCTTTTTACAAACGAGTTGTACTGTCATCAAAGCAGCTCATGAAATTCTAAAAGCTTTCTACATAAGAACTCGTATCACATATATACAGACCATCCATCAACCTCTCATACTATCCGGGGACCCTCCAAAATCGGCTTCGCCGCCTCTGTTGTCCACCAACTCTTCCCCGGCTCACCCGGGAACGAGAACTCATCCATACTCTCCGGCTTCATCTCAACACTGTATCCGGGCTCCATGGGAGTGACATAATAGCCATCTTTCACACTCGACGGGTGCACAAAGTGCTCGTGCAGGTGATCGACATATTCCAACACACTCTTCTTCCCGCTCACAACCACGTAATCGATTGTGCTCAGGTGCTGCGTGTACTCGGGCAACCCGACACCACCGGAGTGCGGCACAATCGGCACACCGAACTTGCGAGCAAGGAGTAGGATAGCAAGAACCTCGTTGACACCACCGACACGGCACGCATCGGCTTGAAGGACGGTCAGAGCTCCTGCCTGCAGAAGCTGCTTGAAGACAACACGGTTCTGGCACATTTCACCAGTGGCGACGCCGATAGTGCCATAGGGGGTATCTTGGAGAGCCTTCTTGATGGCTGCGTGGCCGAGGATATCGTCGGGGGAGGTAGGCTCCTCGATGAACCAGGGCTTGAATTCGGCAAGTTGTTGCATCCAGGTGATGGCCTCGGGGACGGACCAGACCTGTTCGTAAGATGATTAGCATTGAGCATGGGTAAAAGGCAGGTGTGGTTAGGGTAAACGTACCTGGTTCGCATCAACCATGAGGATGTTGCCCCTATCGTATCCGATAGCTTCACGGGCAATGGCCAATCTCCTCCGGTCTTCCTCGACGTTTCCACCGACCTTCAGTTTGAAGTGCTTGTATCCCTGCTCCACGCTCTGCTTCAGAAGAGTCTTCAGCTTGTCCTCACCGTATCCTAGCCAGCCCGCACTGGTAGTGTAAGCCGGCACGGCCTGGCTCTGCTCTGCCTCCTTGATACGGTCCTGCTTGCCTGACTCAACCTCCTTAAGAAGGGAGATGGCCTCTTCGGGTGTGATGGCATCCGTGATGTAGCGGAAGTCAATGCAGCGGACGAACTCCTCGGGAGTCATGTCCGCCACGATGCGCCAGACAGGCTTGTTAAGAGTCTTGGCCCATAGATCCCAGAGAGCGTTGACGACGGCACCGAGGGCCAGGTGGATGACACCCTTTTCGGGTCCGATCCAGCGGAGTTGGCTGTCGGAGACAAGGTAGCGCCAGGTCTTGCCCCAGTCGGCGGTAAGTTCGTCGAGGTCTTTTCCGACCACAAGAGGAGCGACGAGGGAGATAGCTGCGCAGACGATCTCGTTTCCGCGGCCGATGGTGAAGGTCTAAGATGGCTAGGGTTAGTTCTGAAGTGGACTGGGAGTAGGGTAGGGGGTGCGCGTACCATGCCATGTCCGGCGTGCTCGGAGTCGGTGTGGATGATGCAGTAGGCGGCGGAGTAATCGCCTGCTGCGTTCATGGCATCGGAGCCAGTCTTATCGAGGGAGGTCTGTCATCTGGATTAGCTTGTACAATACGTGGGTGACTCGGAGGATGCGCGTGCGACGTACAGGAAACCTCACGTCCCGCGTGGTAAAACTCAAGATCTTGACCATGGTGTCGGTTGATCTTGTTCAATTGAATCTCAAGGAGTTGGAAAGGAAGCCTTTCCGGGGAATGATTGCAATTTACTGCAATGCGGGGCAGCCGGCGGTTGAAGTATGAGCTCCGCACCGTCAACACAGGAGATGAACAAGCAAAAGAAGCAATTGAATGCTGCTGTAGACACGCGCAACCTCACGAAAACAATTGAGAGAAAGCGACAAGGATAGTGAAGCGTTGAGAGGATTGCAGCCGGGCCGGGCGTACTTATACAAGGCGCGTGGGCACCCCTCCCCCTCCACGCAGTGTGGGGAACTGCCCCTCATTGGCGGAGGAATTACTCCAGGCCGTGGGCTGGGTTTCTCCGCCACTCAGAGGCCGCCGCTGGCCGGCCAGAATAAGCCCGTCTCTCGTACGGCTCCCCAAGGGTTCTGGGGCCATTCCGATGACTTGCGGGATTTAGATTAATTGGACTGATTTTAGCAGACCATGGGCTAGGCCTGAGGTTGCACTACGCTGTGTGAAAGGTTTGTAGGTAGGAGAAGAACTGGCCAGTCACAAGAATGCAGTTTGCCCCTAGGAGCGGATATCAAATTCAGTCACTATCGCTTGTGTTGAGTACAGAAAGCATTCGGAAGCATGGGCTCGGAGACAGCGTCCGCATTTCTTTCAGGCCGATAAACTCCCCCCCTGGTGCTGAACCCTAACAGCACATATGTACCATTTACCCAGAGAGGCCTCTCTTCTCGCTCTCCGAGAAGAAAATGATCATCCGCCACAGCTTCCGGACCAGCACTTCGGCCTCTTCGTCGAGTGCCTGTATATCAGTTAGCATAATGTCCAAAAGTACAAGAAAAGTAACGAAATGGGACAAGCTCAGCTTACCTCCTCTAGCTGTTCCACAAGCTCTTGGGGATGGCCATGCTTGCGAACATGTTCTTCCACCACATCCACCAACATCTGCTCCTGAACGCCCAAGTATTCCACAATCTTCTTCTCGACAAACGGCTTGAGCTGGTCGCTGACAACAGTTTCGTCCACAAACTCCCACTTGACCTCCCAGCCCCAGAGTCCATCCTTGTCGGTAGGGATCTCGGCAGCCAGTTGCCGGGCAGCTTGCGCCCGCTCCTCGTCCGAGAGACCGGCGGCTTCGGCGGCGCTGTCGAACTTGATCGGGATGAGAGGGCGTCTGGCCGTGGCCTGGGGCTCTTCTTCGTCCTCCAGCAGCCCTTCCACCTCCGCAACAGTCCGACGGGACGTGGCAGCTTGGGCCTTTTGCGCGGCAGCCCCGAGAGAGAGCTTGAAGCGCTGTGGTTCTCTGGGGGCCTGGTTCCGGGTCTCCAGCTCCTCTGCCTGTCGTGCAAGGAAGTCGTCTGCCATACCGCGAGCCTGCTCCCGTTGCTGGACAGACCGGGCCCGTTCGCGTTCTTCCGCCGCACGATCTGCCTCATCCATGCTGATCTCACGGGCTCGGAAGGCTGCGCGACTACGTAGCCATGCGCCGCGATCAGCGTAATAGTCGTCCACCTTGCGGTTGGCCTCGTTGTCGTCATTCCACTCTCCGTACCGCTTGTCCATTTCATCGCGTACTTCTTGAACCTTGGCCTCCTCTTCCTTATCTCTCTTCTTTTCGCGCTCCAGAGCGGCAGTTCGGCTTCGTTCACGGTTCAACCAGCGCCGTTCTTGATCAAGGAATTGCTTTTCCAACTCCGCCTCCTTTTTCTCCTGACGGCGACGCTCCAGCTCCTCGTCGCTAGCATCCGACTCTTCCTCCTCGCGGTCTATGTAGGCAGTAGTCGCTCCGTTGATGGAGCCCCCGTTGACGAAAGAGACACCTTTTTGATAATCTTTGGGAACCTGCACTCCAAAGCCCTTGGGGCCAGACGGCGCGGTAGACACGCTACGGTCCCGAGGGCCCAGAGGAACCCCATTGGCACCAGCAGCAGGTCCGCTAGGGGCGGAAGGCGGAGGAGATGCCAGTCGGTTGATACGCGAGCCTGCATTGCGTGCTCTCTCCATAGACTCGATTTCTTCCTCCCTCTTCAAACGTTCGATATCTCGGCGGTTGCTGCGTTCACGGAAGGCAGCGATCTCCTTCGCGACTGTTTCTCTCATTTCAGGAGGAATATCGGAAAGTTCATCTTCGACTGTGATGGGAATGGTAACAACCTCCGCCCCCGTACCATCGGTCTGGCCCTCCGTATCCTTCATTGCGGTATCTCCTTCGCGATCAATTGCCGAAGCATCTTCTTTCTGAGTGGGAGAAGTTGGGTGAAACAATTCAGACAGGACACTAGCAAGGGTACTGCGCGCCCCATCTAGTCGTGCCTGGCGCTCGACAGGGTCTTGATCACCTCTGCTGGCTTCGTACTGCTCCAGGTAGTTCAACGAGCTGTCGTCAACAACGACCTGTGCCTTATGTTAGCTGTTTATCTCGCATTTCCAGGCCTCGACGTACCAGTAGTGTGCTCTTCTCCACCTCACGTTCCTCCTTTTCATCCCCCTCGGACGGCGTCTGTCTCTTCACAGGCACTTGCACGTCCTTTAGCACTTCAACAGCAGTACCTAGACTTTCGGGGTCCTCGTACTCTGCAAACCCGAATTTGCACGGTTTATCGTCCGCATCTGTAGCGCGGATCCAACGTCTAAGGTTGCCTGCCGAACGGAGGATCCTCTCCACGCCCTCGTCGCCACCAACACCCTCAGTAATTCCACCAACAAAAAGGGTTCGCACGATTTCTTCTCGCGTAGGCGGCTGCAGTTGCATCATCGCATCTCGCACATTTTGACGCTGGGACTCCAGACTAGACGAACCCAGACCTGGCCGCCTTCCCGGGGCCTCGCCACGCTCCTTGTTTGTGTCGGGAGTAGCAGATTTCGATGGTCCGGAAGTACCAAGTCGGATAACGGGGGCGGAGAAGTTGATGTTGGGCATGTTCGGAGGGGGTTGGAAGTTGGGAGGGAAACCTGCAGGTCGACCAGGCTGTTGGGCGTTTGCCGGCTGCATCCCTGGGGGCGGAGTGGTTCCAGGCGCTACCATACCGGGGGGAGGAGCTATTAAGTCAGTAAGCCTAGAAGGGCAGGAGCCATTTTGGGATGGTGGACTCACCCATGCCTGGAGGCGCTCCGGGATATCCTCCATACTCTGGAGGCCTGCCATAAAGGCCAGGGGCTAGAGATGTCAGTACACGTTCCTCAAGCTTGATGAGAGCAAAAAAAGAATGCTAATAATTGGAGTAAAAGACATACGCTGGTAAGGATTGTACATTGCGACGAGATCGCAGCTTCCGCACGATCGGTCAAAGTGCCAAGGTGCCAGAAATTTCTGAGGCCTGATTAGTGGGGAACAAAGAGCTGCCAGGAGATGCAGTCAGAGTAGAATGAAGATGTACCCTGCGAGAGAAGAACTTCTCAAAAAATCACCAAGGCAGGAAACGTTTGAGCAGGTGAGAAGGTCGCGAGCTGCGGCGGAATTGCTGCTCGAAGAACCAGGTGGCCCGTGCGGGACTTCTTGGCACTTCCGCTCAGGTGGCAGGTTTGGTGGTAGGCCATACGCGGGAACAGTACTATGCTCCAAGTTTCGTTCGTTCGTATGACAGAGGTCTAACTACATTACAGCTATATTATGGCCATTTCTGTTTCCGTCTGCCCTGAGGAGGCTACTGACCCCAGCACCTCGTCGAGGTGTCGCTTATTAGAGATAGCGTAGTGATCTAGATCTGCATGATTGTGCAGGCTTATCAGTAGCGTCAAGTTCTATTTGGCCATGGATCCCATCTCAGCCGGGTGCAGTGTTGTGGCACCTACAATTGTCCAGGGAAGAGAGAAATGAGGATGCTGTCCTGAGAGAGTGGGCGCACTTTATAGTGCGGGCTACTAACACTATTTACTACTATCCCAAAGGAGACATTGTCTTATCCTCAGTAACGCTCCACTACCCAAGCACCTGGGCAGCAGCCAGTGTCGGACACTGCTCGATGGCAAACCGGGAGGAACTAGAAGAGTGTTCCAAGTAGTTTGAGTGTATCCAGGCAGTCTGAAGGCTTAGAGAGAGGTAGCTGAATCGTAGTTGCTTCTGTTTTGTCCTTGGCCAGCAGAAGTCTTCCTGGCAGATACTTATATTCACTGATGCTATTTTTAGTCTGTCTATATATTATTGTTCTATGGTGTTCTACATCCACTTGTGGACCGATAGTTGCTACCAATGATTGGAAGCAGCCAATATATAGCCTGGACTCTAGCAATTCACTAGCAGCGCCCAATACTCTACAGAACTTGTGAGTACGTAGAGACCAGAGAGGGGATGCTAATGAAGCAGCAAGAAGGCCCGCATCGTATGATGTCCTTGTGTGACAGCCCTTCCTTTTGGACGTCCGATCAGTCCTTCACCATGGGAAATAGTTATCTGTGCCTTCCAAGCCTATGCGGTATCGAACCTCTACTGCCTATGGGGAGCCCTAGAATAGTCCTGGCTTCGGAGTTGTTCCACCATACCCCTAGGGGGTCCATACTAGCAGCCTCCCCCAAATCAGGGTCCATCGTGTCAGTATTGCTTAGATCGGGACTGAGTACTCCGTACTGGTCATTGTGTTGCCCCTTTCATTAGCTGAGTCGGCCAATTTGAAACCCCACCGGTCGTTGGATCATCATTGAGTTATTAGTTCTTTTGCAAAGCCAATTGCAGTAGAGAGGATAGCTAGAGGGGTTGTCTATCATGTTGCCGGTAGATGTCAATATATCTTGAAGTAGGGTTAAAGAAACGAGGGGGAAAAGACCGGCCATCCAACGGACAAGTAGAAGACGCAAGATTTGGAACGATCTCGACCGAAACTCCCGAGCTTCGATGGAAGATCTGGAAGGGAGACGTGGGGGTGACAATCACCGGCGGCCTTTTTCCGAGGAACTGTCAGGAACATTCCTCCCATGGCAATGCCCTGATAACGGCTTGGCTGCGACCGATTTGCCCGGTGTGACGATGACGATCGGCTAATGGGGTTCTCCTGAGCCAAAGGGCATGGCTCATCCAGAGCCCGTCTGCAGCAGTCTAGAATAAAGTGATGACAAACAGGATGAATGAAACACAGCTTTAGCCAAACGGTGTTCAGCTGACCGGCAGAGGTTTCTGGCCTGGACAAATCAACGGGGCACACCGGGAGAATCTGCGTCACGCAGGTGGTTCTGGGATTTCCTGGACTGGGAGGGCAGCCCCACGGCAGCCCCTCCTACGGACCCCAACACGCCGGTTGACGACATACCTGTCTGTGTCCCGCCCTCCCAGCTCTGCCCATTTCCTCCGCGCTTCCCGCTCTCTCTCTCTCTTCCTCCCATTTCTCCTTCACTCCTTTACTCCTTCGGTGCTTCAGCTTCATTTATCCTTTCCCTTGCATTTTACATAAAAAGGTAAGCCTTCCCCCCTCTCCCCGCCCCCAGCCCAGCTCTGCCTCCCCTCAATCCATCCCTCATCAGCTCTGCCCCGCGCTAACGCTTCCCGTCTTCGGTCAGAAGCTCCATAACATCATACATCATGCCCAGTTTCTCGCAGGCCACCGAACTCTCCGCCTGGAAGGAGCTCCAGGAGCACCACAACTCCGTGGGACGTAACATTGTCCTGAAGGAGTGCTTCCAGAAGGACCCCCAGCGCTTCGAGAAGTTCAGCCGTACCTTCGACAACACCGTTGACAACACGGAGATCCTCTTCGATTTCTCCAAGAACTTCCTCACCGAAGAGACTCTGGCTCTCCTGGTCAAGCTGGCCAAGGAGGCTAACGTTGAGGAGCTCCGTGATGCTATGTTCAAGGGTGAGAACATCAACTTCACCGAGGACCGCGCCGTCTACCACGCTGCCCTGCGCAATGTCTCCAGCGAGCCCATGCAGGTCGACGGCAAGAGCGTCGTTGAGGATGTCAACGCCGTTCTGGAGCACATGAAGGAGTTCACCGAGCAGGTGCGCAGCGGCGAGTGGAAGGGTTACACGGGCAAGAAGATTGACACCGTCATCAACATCGGTATCGGTGGTTCCGACCTGTAAGTCTGTCCGATAGCACGAGAAGGAGATGCTGTACTGACATCTTGCCAGTGGTCCCGTCATGGTGACTGAGGCTCTGAAGGCCTATGGCGCCCCCGACATGACGCTGCACTTCGTCTCCAACATTGACGGCACCCACATTGCTGAGGCCCTCAAGAACTCCAACCCCGAGACCACGCTCTTCTTGATCGCCTCCAAGACCTTCACCACCGCGGAGACCACCACCAACGCCAACACTGCTAAGAAGTGGTTCCTGGAGACCGCCAAGGATGAGGCCCACGTTGCCAAGCACTTCGTCGCCCTGTCCACCAACGAGGAGGAGGTCACCAAGTTCGGTATTGACAAGAACAACATGTTCGGTTTCGAGTCCTGGGTGGGTGGTCGTTACTCCGTCTGGAGCGCCATCGGTCTGTCCGTTGCTCTTTACATCGGCTACGACAACTTCCACCAGTTCTTGGCCGGTGCCCATGCCATGGACAAGCACTTCCGCGAGACTCCCCTGGAGCAGAACATCCCCGCTCTTGGTGGTCTGCTGAGTGTGTGGTACAGTGACTTCTTCGGTGCCCAGACCCACCTGGTGGCGCCCTTCGACCAGTACCTCCACCGTTTCCCTGCCTACCTGCAGCAGCTCTCCATGGAGAGCAACGGTAAGGCCATCACCCGTACTGGCGAGTATGTCAAGTACACCACCGGCCCCATCCTGTTCGGTGAGCCCGCCACCAACGCCCAGCACAGCTTCTTCCAGCTGCTGCACCAGGGTACCAAGCTGATCCCCTCGGACTTCATCATGGCTGCCGAGTCGCACAACCCCGTGGAGGGTGGCAAGCACCAGCGCATGCTGGCTTCCAACTTCCTGGCCCAGTCTGAGGCTCTGATGGTCGGCAAGACCCCTGAGCAGGTCAAGGCCGAGGGTGCTCCGGACAACCTGGTGTCGCACAAGACCTTCCTTGGCAACCGCCCGACCACCTCCATTCTGGCTCAGAAGATCACCCCCTCGACCCTGGGAGCTCTGATCACCTACTACGAGCACCTCACCTTCACCGAGGGTGCCATCTGGAACATCAACTCCTTCGACCAGTGGGGTGTGGAGCTGGGCAAGGTGCTTGCCAAGAAGATCCAGAAGGAGCTGGAGACGGCGGATGCTGGCGCGGACCACGATGCGTCGACCAGCGGACTGCTGCTTGCTTTCAAGAAGAAGGCCAACTTGGCATAGGCGATTGGATGCCCAAGAAGTTGAATAGTAAAAAGGAGTGTAAATTTTGATGAAGCCACGAGAGTCATCTTTAATCTTAGTTAGCCATGAATAGCCATCTGGCAATTTGAAACAAACCAGAGTATCACAGAATTCCACTATATTATTCGATGTAGCAATTTCGTAGTACTTAGTAGCAAGATGCGGTCCAGATAGACTCCTGAGCGTCGCACCCGTTTGGTCATAGCAGCGGGAAGCGTCTCCTTACCGCGGCTCCTCCGACCACGCTGTCTCTCCTCATCAAAACCGCCCCCCCTAACTCGTGGCACCCATTCCATTCGCCGGCCGGCGGCGTGCGAACAATCATTGAACCTATCCTATCAATAATGCCCGTCCTTCAGGGGGGCCCCCTCAATCGGATCTGTCACTATGGACTATTGACCTTTGCCTTGCTACGGCCCACGGCCGCGGGGACCAGCGAGCCCGCCACAGCCAGCACCGGCTACACATATGGGCAATCGGTACCAGTGACATGTCTGAACCGGACGATGTGAGCCCTACACCTATACCTATACCCATACCTTGTATCAATATCTCAATTGGATCCTGAAACTAACTCTCCTGCCCCAGTGACTCTGGCGAACATGTACGCCACCCACCACCCACCCACCTACCTCCATACTAACCACCCACTCACTTTCCACAGATCACAGACAACCTAGGCAAACTACAATACATCCCCTTCCCAACCTGCAACGAGACCTCCCTCCCACTATCCCTACACTACGGCGTTCCCGAAACCCTAACATGCACTATCGCCTCCCTGTCCGACGACCTCTACCACCTACTCGAATACTACGTCCACTCGGACGTCCCCATGACGTGCCGTGTGCCTAGTGCTCCTCTCGCAAACCAGCAAATCGTGGACGAGGATACCGGCCCCGCTTACACCCCTATTACGTTTGCTGTCCAGGGGACTTTGCAGTTGAGTCATTTGCATCTGTGGACGGATTTGAATGTTTTGGTGCATAGTATTGGGGAGCTTGGAGGGAGGGGGAAGGAGGGGGGGTATTTGGTTGCGGGGACGGCGTATTCGGTGCCGGAGTTTGAGGAGGGGAAGGGGAAAGGGTATGGGGGTGAGAAGGGTGGGGATGGGGATGGCGAGGAGGGGGTTGTGCAGGCGGCCAAGGAGCCTTGGACTGCCGGACATGGGACGAAGGTTGTTAGGGGGGAGCCGTTGACGTTTTCGTTGAGCGTGAGGTGGGTTGAGGGCGGGAGGGGAATTGGGTGGCCTTCGAGTTTGGGGGAGGAGGATGCGGAGGGGGGACGGGGACGGGGGTGGTTTTCGACGGTGTTGTTTTTTGGGATCGCTGCTAGTTTTGGTGCGCTTGGGGCGTTGTATTGGGAGAGGAATGGGAGGGGACGAGGTGGGAGGGATGGGATTCTGGGCGTGCCGGTTAGAGGGAAGGGGGCTGTGCCGGGTATTGGGGTTGGGTTTGGGAATGGGGGGAGGATGAATGGGTATGGAGGTTATTCGGTTGGTGCTGGTTCTGGAGGTGGTGGCGGTGGTGGTGGTACGCCTGGGGGGTATGGGTATGGAGGGTATATGAGTGGGAAGAGGGATTGATTGGCTTGGTTATTGATTGATGTATGAGTTATGCTGGATGAGATACTAGATGGAGGTACGAGTAAAGAACAGGCCGGACATAGCAATTGGTGTAAATTCTACTGATGAACATGGCGAACTGCAGACCAAACATAAAACAGATAGTATACATGAGTAGTAAAGAAACCTAACGTTTTATCCTTCTCCTATCACATCACATCACCATCCTCCCCTCCCCAATAACCCCATTCCCCCCATATATACACCCCCAACCCTCCCCTCACTCCCACAAGAAAAAGAGAGAGAGAGAATACCTACCACCCCTGCGCTCTAATCTTCTGAATCCTCTTAACCGTAGCCCCAAACGAAAACTTGAAAAGATTCCTCCAGCGCTTAACCCTCAACGTCTTCCTCAACTGACCCTTTCTGACATGAAACCGCTGCGCCTGAACCGACGCCCGCACCTTATTCTGATTAAGCACCGCCGTCAAGCTCCTCAAAGCCGCCGGCAAATCCATGCCCCTCTCCGGCTCCACCTGAATCTGCCGACCCAACTTAGGACCCAGCTTCAGGTCGACCCGGCGCAACGAGCGCAGGTTCTCGGTTTCTGCGGAGAGGCCGACGGCGCGGGAGACGGAGAGGGGGTCATTGAAGACGCGGGAGCCGGGGGCTTGTTCGTTGGCGGAGGGGGTGGAGTTGGTGTTGTTGTTGGTGGAGTTGATGTTGAGTTTGTGAAGGATTTGGTCGAAGTCGGTGGCTGCGGCGGGTGGTTGTGTTTGGGGTTGGTTGGGGGTGCGAGAGGGAGTGGTGGTTTGGGTGGGAGCTTGAGGAGAAGGAGGAGTGGCGGCGGTGGTGGTGGTGTTCGTGTTGTTGTTGTTGTTGTTGTTGTTGGATGAGAATCGGAGGCCAATTCGTCCGGGGAGGAGTTGTGTCTTGTAGAGGGTGGTTGTCGGCCTCGAACGGAGGCATTGGGCGATGGCGCGTCTCTCCATGGTGTTTTGTTTTGATTCTGGTAACCTGGAGGATGGTATTGAGTGTGTTTGGTATTAAGGATGGCCCCTGTCCCTGGCTTGCAGTCGTCGCGGTGGAATTGAAGGGCGCAGGAGGAACTGACTGGTGGTGGTGAGGTGAAATCTCGCCGTTGCGGATCGGAAATCTGCGGGCACGTGACCCCCTGCTAACTGACTATCTTTCCGGAGTAGCTTTGACTCCGCTGGATCTACAGAGTAAAGCATTTAGCTTGTGGCCGTCAAGTGTGCTTGGTTGCTGTTCTGCAGAGCTGCAGAATATATACACGAAACACTCATCACATCCCGAACTTATCACCAACCCTATATATACTATATATCCCAGCCAACAAACAAAATGTCCAGCATAACCATCGCCACCCTCCCCCGCATCAGCCGCGATGCCCTCTCAGCTCTCCTCCTCTCCACCTCATCCCCCAGCAACCTCGCCATCATCGATGTCCGTGACTCGGGTACGTACCCCCATTTCCCCCCCCCCCCTACTTAAATCCACCCGATATCTGATGAAATATGGTATAGACCACGTAGGCGGCCACATCCACACCTCCACCTGGGTCCCCAGCTCCTCTCTCGACTACCGTCTCCCCGAACTCATCCGCACCCTGCAAGACAAAGAAAAGGTTGTTTTCCACTGCGCGTTGAGCCAGCAGCGGGGACCGTCTGCGGCGTTGCGGTACGCTCGTGAGCGCGAGCGTGTCCTGGGCCAGGAGGAGAGCAAGAAGCAGGAGGTGTTTGTTCTTGAGGGTGGGTTTGTGCAGTGGCAGGAGAAGTATGGGAAGGATGGCAGGTTGACCGAGGCGTATGTGGAGGATATTTGGAGGGAGTATTAGATTTTCTCGTTGGGATGGTTTGGTGTTGGTGATACCCTTGGTTTTTTTGCTGTTTTGGTTTGGATGGGTTTGGTATAGATGCATCGATTTGCTGGGTGGTTTGAGGTGAGGGATAGATGCGGTGCTGGGTATGCATGTCGGTGCAGGATAGAACTACGGGCTAGATAGAGTATTGCTTATAGATGATGTTTTGGTTACAAGGTCTATACTATACTATACATCGATCACTCCAGGTATCATATATCTGCCACAATGCCGCCTCCAAACCCAATCGGACGACGCTTTCCATCATTCTCCGGCACAATCGCCATCACCTTATAAATCTTACCCATACCGCCGCCGCCCTTCTCCACAAGCCTCTTCCACCCCGTCTCCAGAGTCTTTCGCTTCTCCTCATCCCCAACCCTTTTCAGCAGCTGCTGCATGCGCTCCTCAATACCCATGGCCTGCAGGAAATCACCTTGCTCGACCGGCCCATGCACCTCCACACCTTCACTAGCCTCAATCGCCGCCTCCGCCAACCCCGTGAAATCTACATCCGCACTGACATCCACCTGTCCTGGGAACGAAAGCGCCGGCACGTTCTTGTGTTCCCGGATTCCGCGAAGGGAGTTAATCGGGATGGTCGAGAGGGTTCCATAGTCCATGATCAGAGCCGCGCCAGAGGACACGCGCTTAGCGGCGACTGGCGCAGCAGCAGCTCCCTTGGTGACCGTCCGAGGCGGCTGTGATGCACCGCCGATGCGGCGCGCAAAGTCGGACGCGTAGATGCGACTCTCCGGGCTGACTTCGATGGTAGAGCCGGGCTGGGATTTGAGCGCGCGGTAGCGCGCTGAGATCTCGGGAATGACCAAGGACGAGGGAGTGGATGCTTTGGCGAGAGTCAGCTTGAACTCGGGCTCGCCTTCCTGGTTCTCTTCCACGGCCTTCGGGTTCAATGTGACCATGAGCTCGCGCCATTGTGGTGTGTTGGCGGGTTTCAAGGGCTGGTGAAGTTTCGCTGGGCCGGTGGGAGTCATGATTTCCTTCTGTTCTGCGGGTTGGTTCTCTGGAGAGGGAGGGATGGATTCGAAGGCGTGGATGGGGAGAGCATCAAAGAATTCGTGGGCGAATATGAACGGTGTCTTGTCCTCTTCTGTAGAGTTGTCAGCGACGGTTCACCACACCGGAAGCTGGTGTTCTCACCATGCGGTAACAATCTAATATCCTCCACCCAAATGACCGGCACATCAAAGTACTTGCTTGTACTTCTGTGCCCGATATCCGTCTCCTCCATGACCGCATCTCCACACAGCAACTTCTTCTGAACCTCCCTCAGCGTAGCACTAGCTTCAACCAGATATATCGCCTCGATGCTCGACGTAAAGCTCTTGAAGTTCCGGAATGTCTACCCATTATCAGCAACAATCCCATCCCCAGGGACTCATCCAACTCACGCGCAACATATCATCCATCAAGGTTCCCTTTCCCGGCCCAACCTCCATCAGCTGCACCCCGCTGCGCTTCCGTCCCTGCGCCATCCATTCCGCAATCGTCCAGATGCCCACCAGTTCTCCGAAGACCTGGGAGATCTCGGGCGAGGTAACGAAATCGCCCTTCTTGCCGAATACTTCGCCGTCGCCTTCGGGTCGCGTCGTGTAGTAGCCTCCTTCGGGGTTTGTGAGGACTTGGCGCATGAAGGCTGCGATGGGGATGGGTCCTGTTACCTTAGTAGTGTTAGCTGGGAAAGATGATTTTGAATTTGAGAGGTAATACTTTGATCGCATTGGCGAGTGTTTGGGCTAGTGGTGTCGACCATTGTCTTGTTTCAAAGGTGGAGGCAGCAGGTGAAGATGAAGGTGAAGACGAAGACCATCGTTGCGATTTGAGTAAGAGAGTCTGGTTGGGGCGTTGGCTGAGGAGCTGCCTCACGGCGCGCCTCGTGCCGTGATTCATCTTGCACCGATTGGACAGCTTCGGTTTCCGAAGAGTCAATTGGTTCGATGCCAATATGGATGGGTTGAGAGGTCAATGAGCAGAAAGATGATCTCCAACTTCTCCGCAAAACTTCCGCACACGTGATTGTCTTATCATATCGGCCCCGATTATCTACGCCCAAAGATATCCAGATGCGATGCATTTCTTTTATATTGTACAGGTCTGTTTCTATCCAGGAATATAAATCCAACCACAGATTTCCTAATTGACCTTGTAAGCCCGAAAAGATTCAATCTCATCATCCTGCCTGACATCATCAGCAGGCATACTTCTAAAGGCCCATTTTCAGGCCGTGTAAATGCAGTATGACCGTGAGGCGACCATCAGTACCGCCTGCCCCGGTTTCTTTGGCTCGGTTGTGGTGCATCAACCATCATCTCATCGCTGTATAGGCCTGTCTCTTTTGCATCCTGGACCATGTTACCACCGCCCCTCGCGCCGCCACGGCCACCCCGGTTATTCCGTCTGCGATAGTTTCCCCTGGATTGCCCCTGGTCGAAAGTCTGGTTCTGGTTGTTGAATCCCCACTGCCCGTCCTGAACAGACGGGTCAGCTGAGCGATGCAAGCGGCGATCGCGATCGGCTTGTTCCCGGAAGTCACTGAAGGAAGACTCGGGAGTCTGGAAGGTGGGCTTGGTAGGGCGCTCGAACAAATCTTGGTTGGCATTCGATGCAGGTTGCTTTAGGCGCAAGGATAGAATTCGACCGTCGGCCTTATTATCCATTAGATTCTGTCCGTGAACGCAGGAGCAGACAAACTCACCCTTTGATTATGAAAGTTGGCAATGGCGCTCTCGGCGGCTTGCTTCTCTGCAAATGTAATCTCCGCCGTCACAGCAGGATGTTGCGAAGTGACCCAGCAGCGTAATATCTTGCCCGAGACGGGTTCAAGCGCCGACTGAATATCGGCAGCGGTGGTTCCAGGCGCGAAGTTGCTCCCGACGACGAGGAAAGGCCCTGATCCTACGCCCTTGATCGTCATTCCGACTCCATTCCGCACGTTAGCTTGCCCACTTTCGGGATTGAGGGCAGAGAGTAGGCGGTTTTCGTCAGGACGGCGTCTACTCGCGGGTCTTGCGCCCGGCCGGGGACCCTGTCGCGCGGGCGCTGAGTTCGGGGGATTCGCTTTCGAAGGGAGAGTAGTCGACACGGAGCGCTGAATTGGAGATAAACATCAGCTATCCATGCGACCAACCAAGCAATCACTGAGGTTGTGTTCTTACCTTTGCCACACCTATCCGGCTTGCGAGGCTTCCCGGCTTCACATTCTGCGTCTTCCCTGCAGCCTTGGTGGCGGTGTTGGTGGTTCTCTTTTTGCCGAGGAGCTGGTTTGCAAGCTCCTCGTTGCGTCTTTTCTTGCGATCTAAATCGAGGCGGATTAGTTTCAGATGGTGGGCGTCCATCTTGGGATACGGAGATAATACCGGCTTGGATGATCGCATCAAACGAGACAGGTTTCTGACCGGCGGCCATCGCGATGGGGTTGGGGGTATTGAACCGGAGTCTAACCAAAGAGATGGCCTGGGGCGCTCAGTTCAATTGCAAGATCAATGCAGATGATGCGAGGCGCAGGATCCGGGCGAAGCTTGAACTGGAGGCGCGCAGGAGGAGCTGACCGAGCGGAAGGAATTCAAGCTCCGCGGTTGGCTCCGCTCCGTCATCCAGACAACAACCCTGGCCCGGTCTGCAATGGACTGACTGCCCCCCCATTCACTCTGCTCGGCTTTGGCACCCATTGCATCTGTGTGTTTCCGTCGTCCTGGGCCTCAGAAATGGATCTGGACTTTTGCTATTCCGGATAGAGACTCGGGTTTAAGCGGCCATGCCAATACGACGGGGATATATATGCCGCAGCCTCCCCAGACCGGCACTATACAACCATGGCCCGGAGGATTCATCGTTCACCAAACCCAAATGTATTGCCCCTAACCGGGCAGGATTCAATAAATCCCTATTCTTAGCATCCATTCTCCAGCTGCAGCTGGACAAGTCGGCTCTCAAGTACCACCCGGGACCGCACCCACCGGTGAATGAGGAGCCCAAGGTGACAGCACCACGTTGACGCTTCAGTGCCATTCTTACGATCATTTTTCCAGCTCTGCTCCATAATGCCAGAAGAGCCAAAAGATGGCTGACGGGAGATGGAAATTCAGTATAGTACCATCCCAGGGACGCATCCGCACCTGATTGTTTGGCTTCCAGGCCCGGCCATTGAGGGTTAAGGTAGCTGCAATGCAGGTTATACAGGCAGGGAAAGAGCCACTTCAGTGTCGATGCTTGCCGTTGTCCAACATTGCAAATGCACCCGGCACCGTGCCTCCTCCGGGGGTCGCCGGTGGATTGTTCTTTACCAGCTGGGTCCTGCCGACCCTGACCATCTGTCCGCAACCATCCTTCTCCCCACCCTTCGACTCGTGCCTGGGCTTCACGGAGTCAACTTAAGCACTGAACCAGCCTAGCTGCCATGGATTCACAAGGTCAAGACAGTGGCCCGACCCGACGCCGTCAGTCGTTGTCACTCTCTCTGGCCATCCGTCCATCCGTGAGCCGGAGGAACAGGTAGACGCGCCCCTGGCATCTTCCATTCACAGGCTAACGATCTACCCATGACATGGAAGGCTCTCTATCCCGCCACCAAACTGCGAAGAAAGCATCCATTATCCCGTCTTCAATCCACGAAACCCACGACACAACCCTTCCGTTGCATCTTCGCCATGGCACCAGGATGACTACTATCTGCCCGAACCATCGAACTCTTCAAGGTCCATTCGCTGGATGCAGAGCTTGCCCAAGAGATCGCTCCGGAAAGTCCATTCAGGTCTTCTGTCCTTCAGGCCGGGCCTTCGCAGACGATCCATCCCCGCCCATCCAAGCCGCAGCGATGACATACCCAGTCTGTGGTCATCGACGGATTCTGCCAAGGACTCTTCAGACCAGCAGGGCACCCTCTACTCCTCCACGGTGTCAGAAGCCAGCACGGAAGAAGACGTCGAGTTCGGCAGCGACCTCCAGCGCATCAGCTGCAACTACCCGCCTGAGCCGGATGGTGACATGGACAGGTATCTACGGAGTTTGCCTACCCCGTTCGCATGGGAAGATGGCACATTATCCTCGGGATCGACCATTGGGCCTAGCCGCAGAGCCGAGGTCCTTACCCCAACGGTCCCCAAGGCCCGCTCGACAAGATCGCCTAGCACCAGGACTGTGGGGACAGGAAGCCATGATACGGCGCCCAGGGATGGCATCTCAGGTGACGGCACTGGGAAGGAGATGAGTCCGGCTAGTGGACCGGCCCAGCCTATTGCATCGATGGCATTTTCCCGCAGCCCTAGCGAGTCGTACTTTTCGCAATCAACAGGTAGCGACATGGAGGGTCTGTGCATCACCGCGGCAGTTCCTTCCAACGGTGGCGCCGCTAAGCCGCAGTTGCCCTCCGAGACAGTCGAGAGTGACAGGGGTGCCTCGTCCGGCTCTTGCAAACCCACCAGCAACATTCTCTCGGTGCCAATCATCGAAATAAGCAGCTGCAGGCCTGTCATGACGAGCGCCAGCAGGGATTCTTACGCGTCGGAAAGCCCTCTGATTCTCGATGCTGAGTTGGCTATGGAGTCTCTGGAGCTGTGTGAGCGGCTGGAATTGAATGAAGGCCAGAGCGGAGATGATGGCGCATCTCTTCCTGACAGCCTTGTGTATACAGAAAGCCACTCACCGGAAGCAGTCGACTCGAGCAACATCCAGCTCAATGCAGGAACGCCGTTGCCTGACACCCACGAATCTGATCATGGTGACAATACGCCGGGTCACACCATTGACGTGCGCGATAATGCAGGCCCACAAGGGACTGGCAACCGCGCTGCCCCCTGTAACGACTCCACAGAAAATATCCCCTTCACTACGGGCGGAGCAGACCATCCCAATGACCAAGATACTGATGTGGTTTCGGTATTGCAAAGCCAGTCGTCCCAGGACGATCTGGCATCGCTGCTAGCTTTGAGAGATGAGTATTTTCTAGTGGACAAATCCAACGACATGCGCCCGGATAGGGGCAACAACGCCACCAAAGCGGAGCGCAGCTTCAGCGGTGATGGGTGCCTGTACAGTGGGCCAGGGCTCGACCGCAACTCGTCGACCAGAGTGCACGATATTCCCGAGATCATTGGTCCGCGGACGCCGGTCCAGGGACGCGCCACACGGTCGTTCCGACGGGAGCGTGATACCAGCGATTCGGATGAGTACCTCGTGACGTATCCTGTTATCCAACGGCACTACTTTTCGTAAACCAATTGCAGACCGAGCTTATGAGGCCATTATGCCGTCCTTCTCTTTGCATGTTATCTAACTTGTGACGTTCCTTTCGCCAACTGTTGTGGCTTGATGAATTGTATCTTAGTGAGTCATACCTCAAGGCACTTTGGATATCGAGCGGTCTCGTTCCAAAGGCCTGAATCAACGAGGGTTTCTATATGCACATTATATGGTAACAGGGTCGACACACTAGCCTAGACGTAAGGTAAACCCGGCGCCCTGTTCTCCGGTATCACCGCTGCTCTGGCCACCGAACACACTTGCAAAGTCCAGCTTGGGAGCCTCCTGTCCTCGCTTCGGCGCCTCGGGAGTCTCCCGCCGTCTCCGCTTCTCCATGCCCGCCTTGGATGGAAACGTGGGGAACATCTCCTTGGGCTTGGGACGGGGATCCTCCCGGAAGTAGCGATGAGCGAGACACTCTTTCGTCGACAACCGCGCACTCGGATTCAGCGCCAGCAGCGACGACAAAAGATGCAGGCCCGCATTCGTCAGGAAGGGGAACTTTGCCCTCGGAAGTAGAGGCGGGTTGCCCGCCGGCGCCGATGATGTAGGCGGCAAACGAAGCGACTTGGCATTCGGCAACGACCTGAACTCGGGCCAGGTCTGCTGTGTGGGAGGGCCCGTCAAGGCGAATATCTAACTTATGGTCAGTACCTAGACGAGACCTCTAATAAAGAATGTCACATACCTTCGACACCTGATCCACCTCGTTCTTCCCCTGTAGTAAGGGCTCCTTGGTCAACAACTCCCCAAATATACAACCTATACTCCACATATCAATCTCTGTGCTGTATTTCTCTGCCCCTAGTAATAACTCCGGTGACCGGTACCAGAGCGTCACGACCAGCTGCGTCAACTTCGGTGGCGGATCGCCGTAGTATCGGGCCATGCCGAAGTCGGCGATCTTGACTTCGCCGCGGTTGTTGAGGAGGAGGTTGGAGGTTTTGAGGTCACGGTGCATGATCCATTGGTCATGGAGGAAGTCGAGACCGGAGAGCACTTGGAGGAGAATGGTTTTAACTTCGGAGGGGAGGAAGGGCTCGCTTATGTCGTCGAGGAGGGTTTTGAGGTCGTGTTCGAGGAAGTCCATTACTAGGTAGACTCTGGTGTTGTTAGTTGGTTGGAGGAGCTGAGGGAGAGGATAGGAATGGGGGACGTACTCATCCATTTTCGTACCCATTACTACCTCTCGGAGGTAGACTATATTCTGATGTCGGGCTTCGAGGAGGGTTTGGATCTCGCGGAGACCGGTGACGGGGAATCCGTCGGGGGAGTTGTCCATCTTGAGTTTCTTGAGCGCTACCACTTCGCCGGTTGTTATGTCTTTGGCGCGACTGACGTAGCCGTAGGAACCTTCTTCGATGTGGTTGAGGCGCTCGAAGTTGGCGATGTTGCGACAGGGACCCCATTCTTGGGCTGGGAAGGATAGGATGCTGGGTTCATTGTTGGTGGTGGTGGGTGTTGGTTCTTCTTGGTTGTGGTCGTTGGAGAGTCGGCGACGCTTTTTGGGCGGGGCAGTTGTGTCTGGGTCTTGTGGTTGGGAGGTAGAAGCTGAAGCTTGAGCTTGTTGCTCGTCGAGCTGGCGCTGCTTCTCGGCTTTGGCGCGTCGCTTTTCTTCCTTCTCACGCTTGCGCTCGGCGAGGATGGCTTCCGTTTCGGGGTCGTCGTCGGTGGCCCATCTGGATTTGGAGGACATGCTATGCGATTGATGGGGTGAGGGGGTGGGATTCGAGTTGGGCGAATGGCAATGGCTGATCGGGAGAGGAAGCAAAGTAGCCCGGTAGTAGAGCTGGACGCGGAAGGGATTCGGCGGTGATGATTGATTGGTCGGATGACGCTATCGGCACGGACAGAGTGACTAAGCCCGATCGGGTTGATTTCAAAGCGTCCCCGCTTGTCCCGCATGCAATCGAGGGGTCTTCATGGCATCTTTCTATTCTTTGGTACTCCGTAACTCACTTTCGGATTGCAGTTGTAGATCCATACGGGCAAGATGATCGAACCATTTCAGGTGGGTTCTTTCGGGTCGACGGTGCAACCCCGTGAGAAAGCTACTAACGGTTCAGACTACTTTCGCGGTCCCGATGACCTGCGAGGGCTGCGTCAAGGACGTTTCCTCCCACCTGATGAAGCTGGAGGGTATGCACTCCACCTTTGTGCCGTCATGGAGCTGACCCGTCAGGCATTAACAAGGTCGAGGCAAACCTCAAGGACCAATTAGTGTTCATCGAGGGTACCGCGCCACCCAGCTCCATCGTCTCCGCTATCCAAGCTACGGGCCGGGATGCCATTCTACGAGGTAGCGGGACATCCAACAACAGTACGTCTACCACCTGCCTATACAGGCAGTACCCCGAACTGATGGATAACAGGCTCCGCGGTGTGCATCCTCGAAACCCACTCGAACACCGTGTCCAACAAGATCCGTGGTCTGGCGCGCATGGTCCAGGTGTCCCCCAACATGACGCTGGTCGACCTGACGATCAACGGCCTGGCGCCCGGAAAGTATCATGCGACGGTGCGCGAAGCGGGTGATATCTCGCAGGGAGCGGCATCCACAGGAGGCATTTGGGAGGCCTTAAAGACCAAGGTGCTAGGCTCGGAGCCAACCAAGGAGCCCCGCGGCATTTTTGGGTCGGTTGAGGTGGATGACAAGGGCCGGGGCAATGTATTTTTGGATCGCCCGGTAGCGGTGTGGGAGATGATTGGACGCAGTATGGTGGTGTCGGCGAGCAAGGAGGGTCCTTTTCGACGAGAGGACCCTGACACTCTAGTTGGAGTGATCGCTCGTAGCGCGGGGGTGTGGGATAACGACAAGATGGTGTGCTCCTGCTCCGGGAAGAATGTGTGGCAGGAGCGGCAGGAGCAGGTGGCCCAGGGGATGGTGTAGAGATGTGGTTGGAGGACCTAGACTGGCGTGTCTATGTATAGCAATGGTTAGAGTGTGCATAGGGGAGGATACCCACGATCGATCGATCAGCCTTGCGATAAGGAATACGAGCAGCATGAATGACGCCGGTTTCTCTGCGGAGAATAAATAGAAACGAGGGGGATTGTAGTCCAGAAATAGAGAGCGTCAGGGACATGACCAGCGATGCTGAGGAACGAATGATAGCAACCCCAGACTCACCTGACCGACGAGCATGCAGGAGCGCTGCACGACAGAGCGACTAGTGGGCGACGGTCCTCGCAGCTAAAGATAGGTCACAACGGTCCGAGGGGTTGGGGCGGGGGGAGATGAGGAGAATTGCACCAACCGCGAGGGATATTCAGATTTCAGAGGACTAGTCGGACGTGGTCCCAGCCAGGAAATCGGTACCGAAGGGGTTCGGCCTTTTTGCGAAGCGCCGTGGCGGGGACGCTGAAAGTTAATCCAGGAGGATTGGAGGGGATGTGATGTACTGAGGATTAGGGGTTGTGTGATTGTGATAATTTTTCTGCTGGTATGCTGGTATGCTGGTATTGACTTTCCTTCAAGGTCCTTTCCCTGGTCCATACTACATTACATGGGATGTGGACGGAGTAGCAGGTCCTCAGCAGTTGGAGTAACCATGCCGCCCCGCATGGCTCGGAACGGGCCTTGACCCATCTTCATTCATGATTCCACCTCATCCATTCTTCTTCAGTGCCCTCCGTGGCTGGTACCGATTTAATTTCGCCGTGCGACTCGACTGTCAAACCAGGGACGTCAGGTAAGGTACGGCGCCACCGCCGGCCGTCAACTGGAAAAGAACTGGCGCGCAGGGCCAATCAAGGGGTGTCGGATGGATCAACCCTGCACTGTGATGAAGTGCTCCCCCCTGCAGCGGCCAATCAGGGCGGCGGAGGCCCTGTGGCCATCCTGGGTGACGACCGGGATGCTGGCCACTCAGCGGCCAGGAGGCCTCGGTGGTGTTGCGTTTCCCCCTCCGGCGTTACGATGAAGGAAGGATGGATGGATGCCTCACCACCCATCGTTCCATCTGCGGTTGGGAGTTGGGAACCCAAGGAACGGACTCCTCCGTCTTCACCGCAGTTATTTTTATGTATCCCCCGGCCATGCCATATGCCAGGCCCATGCCCTTAGTACCCAGTACCCACGGTATCTCTCCGTCCCCTCGCGGTGCTTCTTTGACTTCTTCCCCCCCTCCTTGGGCGCTTCCTCACATCGGCTGCTAGCTCCCTGTCGCTGCATCTCTCTGCACGCTAATCCCAGTTCTTCCCTGTTTCTGCCCTTTTTTTTTGCATTTTCATGTGGATTTAACTTCTTCCATCTCGATCCGTACCTCTTCTGCTGGGGACAGTTGTTCACCTCAATGCTGCATCCTCCTCATCGAACTCAGTAACAAACACATTGGAATCCCCTCAATTCGCAATCTAACCACATTGGCCCCCCCCCTCCCCTCGCACCCCTCATCACCGTGATCACACCCAGCCAACGCCTCCTTGCGTCTTGGCTGGAGTTTGGTGCCTCTTAGCGGCTGGGTCGCTGGATCCGTGATCTAATTATATATCCGATCTATCTCTCGACTAGACACTGGGTAGTGCGCATGGTCTATCACTTCGATAGCGATTATCTCTCACTGTGCGGGCACACCGACTGCCAAGTGCCGACCCAAACCGGCTCACCCACGAGTGGACCTTTACGGAATCGTGTCACATCCCTGCGCAGCGTGGCCAGGACCCAGCCATTGCGTCTTGGCGATTGCCAGTCGCATACATATACGCTTGGTGGGTGTCCGCAGCGTCTCGCCGTCTGCATAGAGAACTAGGCTAGGCACTACGTGGCCGCACCGATATGTCATTGAAGCAGGTACTTATAGGCTACCTTATGTCTAGATTAATGGGGCGTTGCTAATGGGCTCAGGAAATCGAGACATGGGTACAGGCCCTCGAGCACTATGATAATCAGGAGTATGACGAAGCCCTCCGGGTCTTTGGTGCGATTTCCGAGACATCCAAGATTCTCTTCAACTGCGGGGTGATCTATGCGACATTAGGGGAACATGAGAAAGCGGTATGTCCCTCCATCAGGTTGTCGTACTTGACTGACGGCAGCAGGTCGAGCACTACCAGCGGGCAGTTGGCTTGGACCAATACCTTGCCATTGCATACTTCCAGGAGGGGGTCTCCAACTTCCTCCTGGGGGACTTTGAAGAGGCGTTGGCCAATTTCAATGACACGCTGCTGTATCTCCGGGGCAACACATCCATTGATTATGAGCAGCTGGGGTTAAAATTCCGGCTGTACTCGTGTGAAGTGTTGTTCAACCGCGGTTTGTGCTATATCTACCTCCAGCAAATGGGGCCAGGCATGCAGGATCTCGACTACGCTTCGAAAGAAAAGGTCACACCGGACCACGACGTCATCGACGAAGCCCTTCGAGAGCAGGCATCAGTAGGTCGAGCCCCCTGATGCGAGGATGCTGAAACTGACTGAACAGGGTTACACGGTCTTTTCGATCCCCGTGGGGGTGATATACCGCCCCAACGAGGCCAAGGTCAAGAACCTGAAAACCAAAGACTACCTGGGAAAGGCCCGGCTGGTGGCCGCGTCCGAGCGAAGCAGCATGCCGTTCGGGCCGAGCGACGATCTCAAGCGGACACTGTCGATGCTGGACCACCGAAAGCCCGAGCATCTGCCGTTTGCGACGTCGCACCTGGTGCACAAGAACCTGCAGAGTCGGAGCCGTCAGCATTCGGAGCCGCCTCTGAACCGTAATCTCTTCCCTCCTACTCCCCCGCCGGACGCAGACAAGGCGAGTACCAACAGCTCCACAGGTAGTGTCGCGATGAACAGTCGACCGGGGTCCATCCGGGCGGCGAGACCGCCGCGGCTTGAACTGGCGGCCCCCGGCCAGAGTACGGAAACCCTGGTCGACAAGCCGCGGATCGGCACAACGCGCACGGCGTCCGAATCTCGAGCCGCGCGACCAGGTCCCCGAGGGCCAGAGGCACCGGGCCATCGACGGGGGGTGAGTGATACGGGGTTTGCCCCGGCGGCCGGGCCCTCGGAGGAGGTGTACTCGGGCACGCGATCGATGCCGGCGGGGGCAAACTGGCGGCGTCAACAGGAACGGTACATCGACGAGCAAGAGGAGTATGCCAGTGATGCGTATGAGGACAATGCACCGGACGGTGAGTTTGAAATTGTAGGGACGCGGCCGCAGGGGTCCCCGAAGCGGAGTTCGCGGCGGGGGACGTCACGGCGGCCGGAGGTGCGTAAATTCCGGGTGAAGGCGCACTCGCACGAGGACACACGGTACATTATGATGGAGCCGACGATTGGCTTTGGGGAGTTTGAGAGTCGGATCCGGGAGAAGTTTGGGTTCCGGACGCTGCTGAAGATCCGGATGCAGGACGATGGCGATATGATTACGATGGTGGACCAGGAGGATTTGGATTTGTTGATGGGGGGGTCACGAGAGGTGGCGCACCGAGAGGGGAGTGAGATGGGGAAGATGGAGGTGAGTGTGCCTGATTGTTTTACGTCGGACTATACTAATAATTGCATGATTGCAGATATGGGTTGAGGAGCGAGGAGTGATTTAGCATAGCATTGTTTAGCGTGGATACCCTGGAATAGTCATGAGTTATGAACCAAATAGCATAAGGTGCTTATGTAATCGCATAACCTGTACTCCGGCCTCCGTAGTTAGTCTCCGCAGTACAACATGCCAGCTCGACATCAGGACCACAGCAGTCAACACAGCAATCAACCACACCATGACCGACCTCACCCCCACCTTGACAGGGCTGCTCCAGCAGAGCCCGAGCACCCCAACGCTATCCACAGGGTACATGACGACGGAAATCGCGGATGAATTCCTGAAAGAAGCATACAGAATTGTACTCCCATCATCCCAAACACCCAATCCAATCCAATCCACACCAATCCACATACATCCATACTAACGAATGTCAATGCATAGAACACCCACATAACCTCCCTCCTAAACTACCTCCAAACCATCCGCCCGTCCTACCTCTCGCTCACCAAACCCAAATCCACCACCACCACCACCTCCTCCCCCCACCCCAGAACCCACCACCAAACCCCCAACCCCGACACCCTAACCGACACCGCCCGCGACGAAATCACCGCCTCCACATCCTCCCTCCTCTCCAACCTCTCCACCTCAATCTCGACCCTCTCGTCCGCCGAATCCCTCCGCCAAGAGACCGTCTCCCGAACCCTGGACCAGAGATTTAAGCGCAGTCTACTTGCCAAATGGGCCGGCGGGACATCCCTCACATCCGATCTGAATGATGGCGCGAATGACGGGGCGAAAAGCGAGGAAGAAGTGACCGAGCGAGAAAAGGAACGGAATGTGAAGTGTGTCCGGGAAAGTATCCTCTGGTATTTGGGTAGGAAGTTGGGCGAGGTTGTTAATGTGCAGAGGGATTTGGTCGAGAGGAGAGTGGAGAGGGTTAGGGAGAGGGAGAGGAGTGTGTTGCATAATTTGAATTCGTCTTCTTCGGGGCAGGGGTCGGGGAAGATGGTGGGGTTGGGGGTAGGGATGGGGGGTGTGGATGGGATGGAGGGAATGGGAGCAAGGGCGGTCATGGAGGAGGATGAGGTTCGGGAGATTGAGAGCCAGCTTACCCCGCAGCAATTGCAGCTCTTTGAGCAGGAGAATGAGAATATGGTTAGGTATTTTGAGGATGTGGTGGGGAAGGTTCAGTATGTTTCCCCCTCTCTCCCTCCCTCTCCCCTTTACTTCGCTTTGGGTGTGGTGTTGGAGTTTTATACCGGTATCTGGGTTGATTGGTATGGTATGCTAATGATGGTGATGATGATATAGGAACGCCGAAAAATCCCTCCTCGAAATCTCCTCTCTCCAACAAACCCTCGTATCGCATCTCGCGACACAAGAAGAATACATTGGGCAATTGGTCACGGATGCGAGTAACACGCGGGGAAACATCGGGGAGGGAAATAAAGAGTTGAAACGCGCGACGGAGAGACGGAGTGCCGCGCAGGCGGTGTTTTGGGGCACCGTGGGATTGTGTACGTGGTTGGTGGTGTGGGATCTTGCGTTTTAGTTCAATTCTTCTTTTTTATTCTTTGTGATTTATGGAAGGGAGGGGGGGGTTTGAAGTGAAAGTCCAGTTTCTTTTTGTTTCTACTGGAGTAAAGTATATAGATAAGATAGCATCATGATACCAGTACACACACACGCATTGCATCGTCTATGAAGTCTCCCGCACAACACTATCCACTGCCTCGGCAAAGTAATCCAAGTTATGTGTGTTGAGCCCGGCCATTGAGATACGGCCATTCTTAGTCTATCATCCGTTAGCACACACACACACACCCCACCATCACCAAAAGGAAAGGAATGTAAGGGAAGGGAGAATGAACACTCACCATATAAACATGCCACTTCTCCCTCAAAACCTTAACCTGAGGCTCGGTCAAGCCCGTAAAACTAAACATACCAATCTGCTCGGTAATATGCTCCCACTTTCCGGGGGTGCCCTTCTTCTCCAATCTCTCCTTCAACCCCTTCCTCATCTCGACAATGCGACCACTCATCGTCCTCAAATCCTCCTCCCACTCGGCAAACAACCCCTCATCATTCAGCACGCGACTGGCAATCCGTGCCCCATATGCCGGGGGATTGGAAATTTCACTTCGTTGGAGAATAGCCAACTGCGAAGCAACATTCGCATTTGACGCCGTAGCGCCTTCACCCGGGGCAGACACGAAATGAAACGCCCCGGTGCGCTGACCATACAGCCCGAAGTTCTTCGCGAAGGATTGCGCAATGCAGAGTTCGAAGCCCTGGTCGATGAAGTAGCGGACGGCCCAAGCGTCACGGGCGAGGTCGCCGGAGGCGAAACCCTGATATGCGCAGTCGAAGAACGGGAAGAGGCTGCGGCTGCGCATGATGGTGGCGACTTCTTTCCATTGGTCTTGGGTGAGGTCGACGCCGGTGGGGTTGTGGGCGCAGACGTGGAGGAGGATGATGGAGCCGGTGGGCGCGGTGGAGAGGGCGGTGGTGAGGCCGGGGAAGTCGAGGCCCTTGGTGCTGGCGTTGAAGTAGGGGTAGGTGGTTATGGGGAGGTTGACGTTGGTGAAGATTTGGTGGTGGTTGGCCCAGGTGGGGTTGGAGAGGTAGGTGGTGGGTTTGGGGGTTGCGGGGTGGAATTTTGATAGGAAGAGTGCGCCGAGGTGGACGGCGCCTGTGCCGGAGATGGTTTGGAAGGTGCAGACCTGGGGTTCTTTTGTTAGTTTGGGGGTTGGGTTGGGGGTGAGAATGAGGGGTTGAATGGATGGAGGGGGCTTACGCGGTTCTCGCGAATGGCGGGGCTGTCGGCCCCGATCATCAGTTTCTGCGCGGCGCTGGTGTAGTCCGCCAGGCCTTTGATGGGGAGGTATTCATGGTTGAGGGCGGGGTCGTTGCGGACGAGCTCGTCGGCCTGATGTTGTGTTAGATGATGAGATGTAGGTAGCGAAGTGAGACGTGGGGTTGAGGGGGTGGGGATGAACCTTCTTGACAACGGGCAGAATCCACGGTTTGGCGTTATCGTCGCGGTAAGCTCCAATCACCAGATCAACCTTCTTGTCAGACGGATCCTGGCGATAGGCCGTGGCCAGACCGAAGAGAGGATCCTCTGGCGCGGCGGGCACAATGGCCGTGGAAAAGACGGACGGGCTGGCGGATCCCATGATGTGAGCGGACAAAGAGGCGAGACGGGATTTGGCAGTGGAGGAAGGAGAATGAGAGATGGAGGAAGAAAGAGACGAAGAAGAAGAAGAGGTAGAAGTAGGTGGAGACAGGGGCGACATGATGTAGGGCAAGCCAACGCCAACCGGTCACACCACCTCAGGTTGCTGCTTGCGTTCACCGGAGGGGCTCGACAAAGCAAGACCGAAACAGATAAATCCCGGATGGGCTGAGCAACTGATGGCTGATAGCTTCGGAGTACGGAGTACGGAGTACATACAGCGGCGCCTGCTATCTATTTATTGTCGTCGTGCTGCTCGGCGCGTCCTCTGCGAGCCGAGGAACGGCTGGCCCGATGACCAGGCAGATGACGACATTCACATGAAGACCACGCCGACAGGAGAGTCCTTCATTCCTGCCAGTCAATTCTGGTATGAGCCTGGTTTGAGGCGGTTTCCCACCGCATCTCTGCTCGATCCATCCGGTCTGGATGCGACAGAGGACTGACTACTTACTACCCCCCATGCGGAGAGCGAGAGCCCCGGCCTGGCCTGACATCATATGATAGGTGGGCATCCCAGCAGCCCCGAAGCTGGACGGGCGAGGGCCCAGTCGGAGATGCAGAGACGGCACATATATCCCTCATTGCAGATCTCGTCCTATGAGGGCTATGCCGAGATAGGTCTACCTCGCTTTCTCCAAGGCCCCTCGGGGATGCCTGGGGCCGCTGCCAATCAAGGCCCTCGGTTACTCATCGCCGACGCCAGCCGGCTTCAACCCGACCGAATGGACGACTGGGTATTTCGGACAGGATGGAGGTGCTGCTCCCTGAATCTGTCACCGCTATACTTTATTTTGCGCGATCCAACAACCAGACAATTAGACAAATCGAAGCCCGACCAGCAAGGCCTTCCTGGCTGATCCTCTACCCCACGGGGTCCTCGGAATCTCGTGCGAAGCTCGCCGGAACCCGGAATCCGTTAGTCTTGCTGCTGCGAGTCATTCCGAGGTGGATCCCGTCACAAGCTTGATCAATATCACTGTCATATGCTTTACAGTTTACACTTGCAGTCTCGATGCCAATCCTCTAGATATGCTGATCACAGTCATTGTCATGCAGTAACATACTATATACAATTGTGCATTTTCCGCACCAACGCCATATCGCCCTATCAATCCCATCGTAAAATATCATGTAAATCATAATCCCAAGCCAGCAGCAGCGGTATGTCCACTCCGCCGGCCATGCATACATCGTCATATATACCCATCAGTCAATATAGCACATCAACCACGCCGGATGCACGTAGATTGGAAGAATATAGACAAGAACAGAAGACCAGCCCTCATGCCGGCGGGGCCTGGGAGGACGATACTTCGGGCTCGTCGCCGTGGGCCCGCGTGCGGACCCGGAACCGCTCGCGCAGTCGCGTCGTCAGTCGACTGCGGCGGCGGAGTCGCTCGTCCGGCTCGTCGGCGGGATCCTCGCGGCTGGCCTCTTCCCGGACGCTCCGCAGCGCCGCTAGCCGCTCCTCCACGCTGGCATCGCGCATGCGCCGCGCATTCAGCGTGCCGTGGAGGTAGTTGCTGAGGCGCCGGTGACGGGGGTGGCCACTCTCCGCACTTGGCTCTGCCGGTCCCTCGGGCGTCGTCTCGCGGTGGCCGTCGCCTAGGTCGTGCTCCTCTTCGCCTTCTTGCTGTGGGGGGTTGAGGTCGATCCGGCTGCGTCGGTTAGTATGAACAATATAATATAATATAATATAATAATGCACGGACAGGGGACCACATACCAAAGCGGACAGGTGCCCGACACATTCACTAGCCAGGGGTCGATGCACTCCGGGTGGAATTGATGGTTGCAGGGCAGGACACGCAGGTCCTGGCCCTTGACGAAGTCGTCGGTGCAGATGGGACAGGCAAAGTTGGGGTGGTCCGTCGTCGTCTCGGCCTCGGGGGCCTCGGGTCGCTTCTCCGCGGTTGAGTCGGTCGTGGGCTGGGAGTCAGGTGGTGGCTGAGGGGAGGTGACGTCCACCGCCGCCGCCGTGGCGTCTCGATCCTCCGTCACCTCCGTGGGCGGCGCCTCCGACCCCGCGCCCATTTCCACATCTCCTTTGGCGCCATCCGGCTTGCCCTCGTGCGTGTCCCCGAATTTGACGATGGGGATCGTATCTAACATGGCCCGCGCTATCCCTCGCGCTCGACTTTGTCGCGGTCGTCCTGCCGTATATCGCGGCCCATACCGCTCCGGATGGCGGTGGGCACGCACCGCTCCGGTGATGATGATGGCGAGGAAGAGCGCGGTGATAATGCCCGTGATACTGTACAGGATGATCATCGCTGTGCCGAGTTAGTCAATTCCTGGGGCCGCCGGAGAGAAAGCATACCGGTATTCGGGCTATCGCCCGACCCGGTCGACGTGTCCGAGGTCTGCCCGGTGGGTCCGATGTACGACATGTTGGTGCCAATGGACGTCGATCCGTTGCCTGGCGCACTGAGTTGGGTCTGGACTCGGCGATCCAGAGTCGGATTCAGCAGGGTAAAGACGTTGATGTACCGGTTGGCCGATGGTTCATCCGTGGTATAGTTGCAGAGCTGCGACGTCCCACTGTACAAGATCACGGCCACTGCCTGCTGCTGCGCGGTGAGGACGTTGCCTAAAGTCGCACTCGCATCTAAATTCCCGGGATACGCAGATGGGTCGCAGCTGATCACGGCAATCTCTTTACTGTTGAGCGAAAGCGAGTTGGTGGCGTCCACATCCACCAGACTACCAGTCACCAGGTATTCCTATCTCGATCAGATCAGCTTCGGCAGACGGGTGGCTCGACAGGCTGACTAACCGCAAGTTCCGTCTGATCGAGATCAACCAGGTCCTGGGTCAAAGGGGCCAGTCGGACAGTCGCGGGCAATTGCACTTGGGTGCTGTTCAGCAAAAACCGGAGACCACCAGTCCACGACAGATCCGCCGAGTTATTGGACGGCCGCACGGTCCAGCCGGCCGTGGTTACTGCAGAGGCGAGGGGCGAGAGGGCGAGCAGGAGGAAGACGGCGAGGGAGGGGAGGGTACAGGTGGCAGAGGAGAGGAAGAAGAAGAAGGAGGAAGATGAGGAGAATAAAAGGTCGAGAGCAGAAGGATGGGAACGGAGAGGACCCATCGGCGAGTCGCCCAGTTGATGATGCTGGACGCCGGATGGACTTCCCCACAGTGACGAGGCCTACGGAGACGGCGGAGGGTATGGGGACAGGACGAAGATCATGAGCCACGGACGAGGGATCAGCCTAGGATCAGGAAACCAGCCGGTTCAGACGCCAGAGGCAGCGAACAGGCACCCAGTCGCCAGTCAGCGTGGGAGAGTGATATCACTTCCGTGCAGGACCGGGCGATCCCCGGCGGCTACCACACGATTGGAGCGACCGTGGATAAGAAACACTGTCTCGTCACAGGCACGGCGACCGGCGATTGGAAGTCCGGGAAGGGCGTGGAAGCCGGGAACAATGGGAGATGGGCAGAGATGAGGCGGGAATGGGGGTTGAAGGGTGGATCGGATGTTGACTTCCTCAGCAACAGCCTGGCTGCAATGGGAATAGCAGCGGGCTGGCGCTGGGCTGGCAATGGGGGCTGGAGGGCGGATGATGGCTGGCAGACGATGCTGCCGGGCGATCCGGCAAGGGAAGCGACGGATGAAATAATAATGGCAAGGCCAATGCCAACTGCCACGGTGGTCAGGCCGGTGGTTACTATTCTTATTACACAGTTGGGGGTTGGTGTTTGTTGGTGGTGAGAATCAGTCCAGCAATGCCTCAATCAACCAAGGAGGGAGGAAGCAGGCGAATACGAGACAGTCGAGCAGCAGCAGCGAAAGTCCCATGGATCGCCCGAGCGACGCCGGTGGGGGGGGGGGGGGGATGGATTATTCATCGCAGCGCCTCGGTCTGATTGCGTGCAGATAGGCCGGACCGTGGACGGGGCGGCGATGCTTGCGGGTTGATTCTGGATGATTCAGAGACAGGGAAAAAGTGGGACGGACAGCATTGCGCGCCCGGCTGACAGGATAAGATATCAAGATACTAACTATGTATCAAGGTACAAGATAAGCCCGGTGGCATCCCCGATCCATCTGGGGGTCCGTGATAAGATTCATCTTGTCCGATCCTCCTGCTCGGCCTGTCTACATTTTTGGGGGTGGATTGAATCCAATGGCAATGCAAATCAGCCCTTGAAACAAGTGACGAGGTGCAACTGGGCCGAGTGCGGGGGATCCTGGGCATCCGCCGATCCTTGGCTGGTCCCAATTTTCGGACGGGAGGCGTTGACTGTGTGTATCAACAATAACCGACTGACGGCCATACACACACAGTAGACGGGGTGGACTTACCACCAACAATCAATGAGGCAGCCAGACACCGCCGCTATGATTGCATCACCCATTGAACCTTGTTTCTATCCTGACTGGGACCATCCATCCCACCGCGCTATAAAGACTGATCGCGAAGGATGCCTCTTGTCTGGCTGCTGAGTCGCCGCATGGGCCTCGCGGGATGCAAATTGATTGCTTTTTTCCTCCCTCACCCCGTATTCTCCAACGTGGTTCCCCGTCATCCAGCTGAGGAATACGACAACCACGAACGAGAACACAAGGTAAGTCGGTCGAGCTGACTAACCGCTCGCCCGGATTTGTTGCCGTGTGGGCCCCAATGCGGAAGGTCGACGAGGCTTCTAGTTCCAAGTTATTTTGCATCGCCGGTGATTCTCCGCCTTCAGGTGGGGAGGGGCAGACAAGGCGTACAGGGTAGATTGCTCCATCGGACTCCGATGCCGGAGTCCCTGCTTATCATGTCCGTCTCCGACGGTCTGGTCTGGTGTGGGATGGAGACGGTGAGGGTGAGATCACAGATCACAGATCCCGGTGGAAGAGACTGGCCATGATCTGCATAAAGGCAACACAAATTTTATTCATCCTCATGCAGGGATTCCCTCTTTGGGGGCTAGGGTTAGGGCCCAGCCAGTCACTCGCGCCCGCCCGAATAAGCTATGGATTAGGCCGATCGGGGATCGTCCATCTTGCCTGGCGCAACAACAACAACATTCCTCCGACCGGTATTCCGTACTCCCTACCTATATACCACCCGCTCCCTCTGGTAGAGCTCCCTCTGCAATCCCGGCCCTGTTCTGGCCCGTCTGTCGTCGCGGGGTTGCGACCACCGCCGTGTGACAGGTGTCAATGACTCTCTACACCAGTCTCCCCAGGAGCCTAAGCTTTAGCACCCTGGGGGAATATTGACAATGTGGCTCGCTGGATGATCGGCGAGGCGACGCACCTGGATCAAGTGGATTGTTTGGCAGGATCGATGTGACCTGACCTGTCATTTGCATTCCCCCCTCCCTACGGTCGCGTGTTGATCGTGCCGCTTTAGGTGTAGACGCCCTCCCCCCGGCCCATCCAGGCTGAACAAAGCACAATAATAATGCAATTCATGGTTGGCTCCAGCAAGATGTGAAGGGGAAGAAGATCTTCCTCGGGGGTTCTTCCTGCCAAAGCGATTCCATTAACCTCCTATCCATATTCCATCCATTCATTCATTCATTCATCCACTGCAGACCACCCGTCCCGTCCTCCAAAGACACCCTGCATGGAGCGCAACTGACAGGTCTGAGATACTCAGGGGAAGGTTCCAATCAGACGTGGCTAGCTGAAGGTCCGATCGGTCGTGCCGCATCATCCAGAGGCGCCGTACCACCCTGCGATCCATCACCGCCGCCCTTTGGTCGGGGTGGTATTGAGTACTTTGGCGATGATATGCGAGGGAGGCACCGTAGCACCCTGCACCCAGGCCAGGGCCAAATTCCACCCCCGCCACGAGCCCTCTATATCGCAACGGTATTATTAGGGGCTCGCGGCGAGGATTATTCCCCAGTGCTACAGGAGCGCTGGCCATAACTGCCACTGCCAAGTTCCACCACTCACCAGGGGGAGAGTCCCAGGAGTCCAGGGACCCTCTGGCGACAACCGACTAAGGCCGCCATGCCCCAGGCGATGGAAGGCGTTCGGCCCTGATGGCTATTGGTGGGTGGATCGGGTCGAGACCTGTCCGTGGGCCCGTGACAGCAACACTTGGCCCGTGTCCGCCCTCTCTATCCATCCTTCCTGCCTGTCCTCTACCTACTACTGCCTCTCTTCCTCCATGGACACTGGCCTGACTAACATCCGGTGGATAAGGATGGACCTACCGGGATGGACTAATCTCGGCCGACCATCACCAGCAGACAGCCCCGTCGGTATCTACGGCACGGGAGAGACTATCTGCCTAGGTACATAGGCGCGATCCGAGTTTCTGGGAGGGTGTTCCTGTCGACGGAACGTGCAGCCACCAATCTCCGTCGGGGCTGCTGTACCCGTCGTGGAGGGGGGCCATGCTGGGTGGATGGAGGAGCCACGTACATCAGGTACCGCGAAGACTGTCCAGCATGACAGGCTCGTATCTCTTGGAAGCCAAGCTGATGGTCTGGGTGGAGGTCATGATTGGCAGGGAGGCTTGGGTGTCGCCTCATCCGACCCTCGGATGGAGGGTGGGATGATGGACGAGGGACAAAGCGAGGATCTGAGCAGGAGGCAGGTTGGCTTTGTTCGTTGGGAGATGGGATGTCGCCATGGCTGGTGACCGTGTCAGATGGGGGGGATTTCTGGAACGATTGCTGGTATGACGATGGGCGATGGTGGGCCCGGGGTAAGTGGTGTGGTAGACTGGGAAGTGAAGAAACACCGGACGAGAAATAGGGGACCAAAAAGATTGGCGGTGGGAAAAGTATTAACAGACCCGGGTTCCATTAATTAATTTTTCCATTATTTTTAATATGTTCCCAGGGGAATTAACAGCGTCAATTAACCTGGAAAAGGAGGAGGGGGGGGGGGCAATGTTTGCTCATGATCATTCAACCGATCGGACCGCGAGTCCAAGCTTAGTATGCCTCCATCGTCCATCGTCCATCGACCATAAAACCTCCGCTATACCCACCGTAGTCAGTAGTCGATGGTACTTAGGGACTGTACATAGGAGGAAAAGGAAGGGCAGGTCCGGCCTTAGCTGCGGATAATCCTACCCTGGCAGCTCCACCCCCAGTGACTGGGATGGCAGAAACCGAGCAGGGAGAAAGGGAGCAGGGAGAAGAGGCCAGTCAGGCCGGCCCAAAATTAGCAGGTGCCGGGCGGCGAGGGTCTGGAAGAATTATCCCGCGTCGCATCCCCGCTTCCATTCGAGGCCTCGACCGCTGGGGCCCGGGGCGAGCCGGCCCCTCATTGGTCGGTGCGGGCCAGGGAGGCGCGCCAGCTTCCCTGCTGAGGGAGGGGGCAATTCTGAGGTCAAGTCGGACCAGCCCAGGCCGAGGCTCCCATCGAACTGAAGCGTCGTATGGATCGGGGAACCCGGTCAGATGCTCACTGGCCTGCGGTTAGCTAGCTGTAGGAGTCCGTGGTAGGAAAGACCGGAGAGCGAGATGCTAGTCCTACGCCCCGACGACCGGATCAGGCCTGTTATAAGCAGGGAAATTTTAGACCCCCCTCCTGATCCAGCTAGAGAGAAGCTTAAAGGGATTGATATTTCCGGTGTCCAGCTATGAATTTCAAATCCTGTGAAATTCTAAATGCGAGGATGGAGGATTTTCTGTTAAATAAAATCACCCCAGCTCGGCCGAAGCCTGACTTTCCCTCCCATCCTCCACTCAGAGGGAAAAAGGATAAAAATAAAAATAAAAATAAGACTCCCAATTAAAAAAAAAAAAAAAAAAATTCATGTTAAGAGGAAGAAAAAATTAAAAATGGGCAGGGAAGAGCAGCAAAGTCCGTTCTGCACTGACTGACTTGGTGGGTGTCGTCGTAGTACTTTTTCCCTTTTCCCTCTGGGGATGTTTTTCTCTGTGTCCCCCCCCCCCTCTCTCTTTCTCCAGTCTCCAGTCTGTCTCTCGCTCTGTCTCTCTCTCTCTCTCTCTCTCTCTTTCTCTCTCTTCTCTTGTTCCCTCTCCATATTTTCTTTCCCCTTCCTCTCTTCCAACCCCAGATCCAACGTCCCCCTTTTCCCGAGCGGGACCACCCGTCAATTCCAAAACGATCAAGATGTGCTGCTCCACGAGGCTTTAATCCATCAAACAAACAAACCCACGCCAGGAGACTTGAGGCCCCGACGAGGCGACCAGGAACCAACCCACCGCCCCCCATTCCCCCCCCCCAGCTGGTCCACCTTCTCCAACAACAACACCTCCTCTTTCATTATTCACCCCCCCGGCCATAGATCCAATTTCAATCCTAATCCCATTCCCATTCCCATTCCCATCCCCCCCCCCTCCAAATCTTTATCCCCATTCATCCCAATTTCAACCTCCACCACGAACCACAACTACAATTACATTTATACAATTATCTACCAACTACCACTCCACCTGCAAACCCCCTCGCGCTAGATGGTCGATCCGACACTGCCTTAGTTCTCCCTTCTCTCCCTCGCCGCCGTCCGCCCCTGACATGCACCCGTCGGCCCAGTCGACGAGACCGCGCTCGTCCTGCCTTGCCGTCCGTTAGCAGCAGCCCCCGCGTGCCCGGCACATCATGTCCCCTCAGTCCGTCCCCATCCCGGCCGGCCCTTTACTGGCCGAAATCTCCAATCTTTGGAAAAAGCGTTTCGACAAGAGACATCTGTCCACGTACGTCATGATTCTCCTCCTTTTGTTTCCCCTGCCTTTGAGTTTGCTGTGCGGTGTCCCTATCGCCGTTTGACTTTCCCCTCAACCTTGTCCCCTCGGATGATCTACACAGGCTCCATGATGGCATCGTCCGTGCTTTAACGGTTTCGGAATAGCCAGAGCACGGGGCCGACACGAACTGACCATCCGACAGCAACCCGGTGATCGCCACCCTCGATATCGAATACAATGAGCTGGTGCAGTCATGGAAACGGTTCCAGGATCACCTCCCGCCAGACGATCTCGTCCGCTTCCACGAACGCCTGCAGGGTCCCGACGATGTCTTGGAGGTCGTGGGCAGCATCGAGCCGGTCTGGACGTCCACGTCGGAACTGCGAGTGCTGCGGGAATGCTGTGACGAGTTTCGATCCACGCTGGGCTTACACGGGGGGTTACTGACCGCCCTTCCGAAGAACGAATTGTACGGCTCCATCTTTTACAGCGTCCTGCAGTCTCTTCTGAAGGTAAGCCGGGTTGTCCTTTGTGCCTCTGCCGGGTGATAACTAAACCGTGGCTCTAGGCATCCGCCGGCTATCCGAGGATCATGGAAGGGTTGGTCAAAGCACTGGTCCAGATCAACCGGTCCATTTGTCCGCCAGCACCGGGCGGCACACTACCCCTCTCCAAGGACTCGGTCAATACCATTGCACGCTTTTACACGCTGCTGTTCTTCTTTCTGGGGGAGTTGATGGACTGGTATGTACGCAAGTCCATCTGTCGGCTGCTCCAGAGCCCCAAACACGACCTGTACCGCGATTTCCAAAGCCTCGTGTGCCATGTCCGACACAGCGCGAGAGACATGATGTATAGTCTGAATGATGCCATGGACCTGGACGACAGCGACTGTGATAGCTTGTGTGACTTGAGCAGTGATCCCTATCTCCAAAACTTTGAGCACGCCCGATTGAGCCAAGTGGGTCTTCAGAAAATGGACCGTCGGTTGGCAGCACAGAATGCCCTGACGCGTCAGTTACTCTGGGAAATCCATCAGGATGCGGCGGAGCGCAAGCGATTGCTCAAGGAACGAGACCTCCTTCTGACGCAACTGCTGGACACTGTCAGTCTACAGCTACAGTCCGTGAGCAAGCAAAACAGCGGCATTGCCTGTTTGACCACCACCGCTTCACAGGACTTAGGTAGGGAAGCCAGGTTCACGTGGCCCGAACTGCTTGAGGAGCTGACCGTGCACGCATTACAAGACACAGACAGGTTCAACCTGATTGGAGAGGGACACAAGCACAAGTACACACGCATGGAGCTGCAACAGGCGTCCCGACATCTCGAAGACTTTTTTGATTCCGACGACCAAAGCCCCGACCTAGACCCCGATGTACCGGTGATTGCCGAAGAGAATGTCATGACCTCCTTGAATCAATGGGCGACAGATGCGCACTCGCAAGTGCTCGCCGTGGGTGGTCCCCCGTCGACGGTCTACCCCAGTCCAGTGCTCCTCGTCTCGACCTGCTACGCCAACTTCGCGCGAAAGGCTCGATTGCCCGTGATCTCCCATTTCTGCAACCGATCCACCGACGGAGGGACCGAGCTGACGTTCGAGCAACACCTCATTGCCCTTGCTTACAGTTTGATTCGACAGTTAATAGAATACCTGCCCCCGGTTGTCGAAAGTCATGCCGGGTGCAATCTGAGCGCGGAGCGGTTCAAACCGCTGAACGGCACGCTCACGTCTTGGAAAGAAGTGCTCTCGCTGATTGATATACTGCTCCACTTTGCCCCGCCGCTGCTGGTCTGCGTGATCCACGGGCTGGACATCATCCAGGACGCGTCGACGGATCAGCAGATTCGCTCGCTGGTCCGGATCCTGCTGATGCACACGCGGCACCAGACGGTCTTGACGCCGAGCGGGGGGCAGAGTCAGAGCGTGCTGCTGAAGATGCTGTTCACCGTGACGGGACGACCGAGCTCGCTGGTGGAGACGCTGTCGGAGAACGAGCTGATTCTGCGGGAGTCGAACGAGACGGAGGCGGAGCTGGCGGTGACCGAGCCGACCCTGAACCCCGACCTGGGGGCCGTGATGATGAATGCATAAGAGCGCGCATTTCGAAGCGAAGCGATGCAGCATTTTGCTTTTAGTTTGTTTTCGGGTGAAAATTCGGGTCATCATAGAATTGTGCGCAGGCTGGGATCTTTGAATATAACAGTTGGCCAGGGACGGCGGGCGAGCCGTTCTGCCTGCCGGTCTTTCTTTCGTAACTCTTCTCTCTTGTTCTGTTGTGCATGGGTTCTGGGGCACATGTGGGCACCGTGGAGTAAGCATCTGGACGGTTGGGGAGGCTGCATTTGTGTACATGTGTAATACTAGCATGACGAGGAGGGGCGGGGAGGGACAATGCATATACACGTCCGTTGTAGAGTGCACTGCATCCGAATGGATACTACCTCATGGCTTGTGTGTTGTGTCTCCAGTCGCGCTCTTGGCAGTCTCGGGAAATGAATTCCGAGGGTGGGTTGGGGTTCTCCCCGTGACGAGGGGTTCCCCGGCCAGCTCTGCATCGGACCTCATCCCATGTCGACCAGGATCCACCGCGAGCGCAGACCGGGATTGCATCTCCGGGCAAAGCATTTCTACTGACTGCATCCCGCGTCCTCGACCCCAACCACACATCCCTCGACTACAACCACCATGGGCTCCAACGGATACCACTCGGCCGTGCAGAACCGGCTCTTTCACATCGACTCCATCCATGTCGATGACTTTAAGCAGGTCTGCTCGCAGACCACCAGCCCCGCCAGCTATCCGCTGGCCGTCACGGTGGAGAAGAACATCCCCATCTACGATGCCACCACCTTTGACCCTCTCAACCCGGAGACCACCCCGGCCCTCCAATCGGAATGGCACCACATCCTGGAATCCGGGCCGGGCATCTTCGTGCTGAAAGGCATGTACCACCCGTCCCGGTACGCCGACACGCTGGCGGCCACCAACACGGCCCTCCAACACATCATCGACAAAGAACGTCAATTTCCCCTCGGCCCCAAGGGGGACCATTTTGCGGCGAGCGGCAAAAACGACCGCATCTGGAACTCGTTCAGCAAACACGCCTTGGTCGACCCCTCCTCCTTCATCCACTACTACAGCAACCCGTGGCTCCGCACGGTCAGCGAAAGCTGGCTGGGCCCGGCCTACCGCGTCACCGCCCAGGTCAACATCGTCAAGCCCGGCGGCGCCGCCCAGGACAGCCACCGCGACTACCACCTGGGCTTCCAGGAGCTGGACCGCTGCGCGGCCTTCCCGCGGAGCGTCCAGCTGGCCAGCCAGTATCTGACGCTGCAGGGGGCGGTCGCGCACAGCGACATGCCGGCGGAGAGTGGACCGACGCGGTTCCTGCCGTTCAGCCAGACGTATGAGCCGGGGTATCTGGCGTGGCGGCGGGAGGAGTTCCGGGCGTTTTTCAAGGAGCGGTATGTGGCGTTGCCGTTGGAGTTGGGGGATGGGCTGTTCTTCAATCCGGCCGTGTTCCATGCGGCGGGGGCGAATGGCATGGATGAGAGCACAGGGTTTCAGCGCAAGGCGAATCTGCTGCAGATTGGGTGTGCCTTGGGGAAGACGATGGAGCATATTGATGCGGTGCCGGTGGTGGAGAAGTGCTGGGACGAGGTGCGGGCGATGTATCAGCGGGATGGGCTGAGTGCGGAGTTGGAGGCGTGGGTGGGCGCCGTGGCGGATGGGTATCCGTTCCCCTCGAATCTGGATCGCCGACCGCCGGCCCCAAGTGGCATGGCGCCGGAGAGTGAGCAGGAGCTGGTGGTCCGGGGGTTGCGGGAGGGCTGGGATAGGCAGCGGATGGGAGACGAGTTGCGGGGGTTGCAGCGGGAGGGCAGAGGGCATCAGGAGGTGTAGTTGATAGTTGATATTACGATCCTATGTTTCATGATTCGATGGGGTTTAATGGTGGTTCAATAAATACTACGGCCGAGTTTTCAGCTGAGAAAGCCAAGTGGAAGGGTTGATACCTTGGAGCATCGAGTTGTATATAATGCCTATTGCAGGGCACTAGACACGCGGATGTAACCCTGCCTCGCCTCTAAATTGGGATTTGCAGGGCCATCACGCTGCCATCCACTCGTTGGGGGGGATCGTCAGGGCCATTCCCGCAAGCAAATGTCCTAGGGCTTCCTAGGGCTTGCTAGGGCTTGCTAGTGTCCCTAGCGTGACCAAGTCTCCTCTTCCTGCTCGCCACTCCCTGAGACTCGGCCATTACAATGCCCCCCTTGGGCTAGGCCAATGAACTAGCTGGAGGATACGAGATGAGACTTCTCGGAGGGACATGGGTAATCTCACCAAGCACCAAGCCACAACATGACAGCTGCCGAGGGCATCCCAGCACTGGCGGGACATCAATCTGCACCTGCAAGGCCGGTCATCCAAGGCATGACACTATTGAACCTGGCCTCATCGCCAGCCCCCGCCGGAAATGAATTCCAGCCGTCGCGCAGCCCCGCCGCCGATCGCCGTCCGTCCAAGTATGGAACCCTGAACTCAATTCATTCTTCCGATTCAGTTGGAGTATAAAGCCACCGGCGCCACCTGCAGAAATGCCCCTCTCCCCCCTCCATCGCCATCATGCTCGGCCGGCTCCTCTTTTTGGCCACGGGGGCCCTCAGTGCCGCCGTCAACCTCACGGGGTATGAATACATCGTCGTTGGCTCGGGGGCTGGCGGCGGGCCTCTGGCTGCCCGGCTGGCCCTGGCCGGACACAAGACTCTCCTGCTCGAGTCGGGAGATGACCAAGGCCTGAACCCGAATTACACGGTGCCGGCCTACTCGGTCGGCGCGGGCCTCGGAAGACAAGCAGATGGCCTGGAATTTCTTTGTGCGCCACTACGCCGACGATGCCCGGCAAGCCCTGGACTACAAGACGACCTACACCACCCCCGAGGGCGAGGAATACATCGGACTGAACCCACCCGCGGGGTCGAGCATGAAGGGCATCCTGTACCCTCGCACCAACACGCTGGGTGGCTGCACCGCCCACAACGCCCTCATCGCCGTGTACCCGGATCGCTCCGACTTTGAGTACATTGCCAACCTGACGGGCGATGACTCGTGGGCCCCCGATAACATGCGCCCGTACTTTGCCAAGCTGGAAAACAACCACTACCTTCTCCCGGGGGCCACCGGCCATGGCTACGACGGCTGGCTGTCCACCGAATATGCGCCCATCAACCTCGTCCTGCAAGACCCCCAATTCCTGTCGCTGGTGCTGGGCGGCGCCTTTGCCCTGGGCAACTTGACCGACACCATCTTCAACCTGGCCACGCTCCTGGCCGGCGACGCCAACGCCGACACGGCCAGCCGCGACTCGCAGCCGGGCTACTATCAGATCCCCATCTCGACCTCGTCGGCCAGCCGCAACGGGGCTCGCGAATTCCTCATGGCCGTGCACTCGGCCACCAATTCGGACGGCAGCCAAACGTACCCGCTGACCATCCGCACCAACTGCCACGCCACGCGCGTCCTCTTCGACAACACCACCTCCCCTCCCGTCGCCACGGGGGTTGCTTTCCTCCCCCTCGCGGCGTGGCACCCCCGGCACCGCCACCGCGAGCCGGGAAGTCATCATCTCGGGCGGGGTGTACAACTCGCCCCAACTCCTCAAACTCAGCGGCATTGGCCCGGCCGCCGAACTCACCAGCCACAACATCCCCGTCCTGGTCGACCTCCCGGGCGTCGGCACCAACCTGCAAGACCACTACGAGATCAACGTGCAAGGCCATACGCCGGCCAACTTTTCCATCCTCAATGGCTGCACCTTTGACGACACCTCCGACCCCTGCCTGACCCGCTGGGAGAATCCCACCCTCATCCCCCACGACCGCGGCACCTACTCCTCCGCGGGATTCGCAACCACCATGTTCTACAAAAGCACCGCCAGCAGCGACAACAACTACGACGTGTTCATCTTCGGCGCCCCCATCAACTTCCGCGGCTATTTCCCGGGCTATAGCGTCAACATCAGCGCCCGACATGACTGGTTCACCTGGGCGATGCTGAAATCGCATCCCCGGAATCGCGCGGGCACGGTGACGCTTCGTTCGAACGACCCGCTCGACGTGCCGGACATTCTCTTCAATTACTTTGATACGGGGTCCGAAGGGTCTGACAAAGATCTCCAGGCATTGTACGAGGCGGTGGAGATCGGACGCGACGCCTTTGCCAGACAGCTCGTGCCCATCGAGGAAGTCCTTCCGGGTGCCGAGGTCACGGAGAAGGAAGACATAATGAAATATGCCATGGATACGGCATGGGGGCACCATGCGTCGTGTACGTGTCCGATTGGGGCGGATGATGATCCCATGGCGGTGCTGGACTCCAAGTTCCGGGTGAGGGGCGTGAAGGGGCTGAGGGTGGTTGATGCATCGGTTTATCCCAAAATACCGGGGACGTTTACGGCCGTGTCGACTTATATGGTTGCTGAGAAGGCGGCTGTGGAGATTTTGAATGATATCTAGGTACATGTTTATATTGTCATGTGGAAATTGGTAAATTAGATCAGATTAATTTTGATCTGGAAAGTCCGTCTATAGACTAAAGAAGCAATAATAATAACTAGACGAATTATAAGAAACAGTCCGCACTACATCATATTATAGATGTAAATTTATTACATAGTATTAAGCCTGATCATTGTACCTCATTGAACCCATTTCAAAACAACCCTCACATCCACGTTCTTGAAATACAATGAATAAATCCCAATTCTTCCCCCCCCCCTTTTTCCCCTTAGTGATTAATATTACCTCTGCTATCCTCTCTGATCTCCATCTCCGCCACAGCAAGCACTCATCTCTCATCCCATCGCCATTGCTGCTAACCACAACAAAACAGCCCCTTGTTGAATGTAATAGAACCACCCCAACTCACCGAGAAAGACACTGCCATGCCACTAGCAGCAGCTATTATATTTATTTCTTCTTTCTTCAAATCCTCATCCTCGGAAACTCTAGACTCTCCTTCCCTGCCTTGTCTTGTCTCGTCGTGATAAGTAAATGATCTCTCCATCACCCCCTCTCAAGCCTCGGAACTTGTGTCTGCAATCACTCAAGATACCACCTGCTGTCATCTTATCACTTCATTCATTCACTATTATCAACCACCTTTCCCTGTACTTTCTGCTGAAAGCAGTTATGTCAATATCATGCATTCAAACAGCATTCAAAGGTCTGGTCTAAGCTGTTCCATTTGCCAGTGTTGCTGAAGTCCTTCCATTACCAGATCCGGCAGAACTGTCCATGGCGGTAGGTAAACTTCTCTTCCATTCTTTTCTTTCTCGTTGTTTTCCGTTTTTTTTTTTTTTTTTTTTTTTTTTTGATACTTGAAACTCGGGTTGACAACACGACACCACTGGCAGGATCCCTTATATTTGTAAACGCCGAGCGGATTGCAATGTCAGCTGGAGCGGGGATGGAATCCTTCCTTTCTTTTATCCATAGCACAGACCTCTATTCTCCATTCTCTGTAGCTGATATACCCAATCCAATCGGTCTCAGGAGTCAATTCTCGCGCAGTCACAAAAGGAGTTCCCCCGAACTCTATCTGAACATGTAGATATGATTTGAGAGTGGATATTCTATACCAAACCAGATTAGATCAGATTAAGAAAGAATGATAGAAGTGCATAGGTGAGGATAAGCATATCCCCCCATCATTCATTCATTCATTCAGTTATCTTCACGAAGGAAGGAATGAAGCCAGCAGGAGCAGGAGCAGGAAATGAAAGGAGAGGAAAGGAAAGGAAAGGAATAGGTAAGCTATATCCCCCCCCCATCCCTAACCTAACCTAACTTGTCAACAAACAACCCCAGAACCCCGATGAACGAGACTCATGTACCACTCAGGCCATGGGATTCCACCCCCCGCTTGATAAAGAACAGTGACAGAGGAAGAAGAGGTGCGTAGCTAGAAGCCGCGAAGCGAAGATGGATAGAATGACGACTGCTCGGTTTTTGCTTTGGTGATGAGACATGAAGGGGTTGTTGTTTGGATGATAGACACGATGCAAAACGAAACGAAGTGAAGAGGTTGGGTTTCGGAGATGGATTTGTTGTTGCTGTCCGTTTGTCCGTCCGTTTGTTTGGGGGTTTAGATTGAGTTTAGGTATTCTCCAGTGGTGGGAAGAAGAACTCATTCGGTGCTTATGGACTAGTCTGTAATGGACTGGGGTTGTTGGTTGGTCGGTCGTAATATGATTATACGAGGGTATATGAAGTTGTTTGTATCGAGTGTAAATTTTCTTGACACTCGGCACATAGCTGAAGGTGACAGGTTTGAAGTATCCTCAGTAATATAACGAGGATGAGTATCTGAATGTTATGCCCACTGTTGTCTTTTCGGCATTGTAATCATAGCTATGGTCATGGTCATAGTCATGGCCATGGTCGAAAGCCATCTTGGCCTGGAATATCCAGTAGGGAGGGAGGGAGGAGCCATACATCGCATCGGAGCTTATCCCCCCATCCCAACAGTTTGCCGGAGGAGTGGTGTATCCGCTTCCTACATTCCCGCCGATGTACTGATATTGACGTCTGAGGCCTTCACGACCCCGATTTTTTGGTCGGAGTTTCTCGAAGCGTTCCTTGGGCAACGCTTTAGTAAAGAAGCCAGCTAGGTTGTCTTCTTCTGCGCCGACTCTTTCGACTGAGAGGAGATTGATTCTTATTGACTTTGTCGCGCAGTACATGATACCGGATCTTGATATGCTTTGCTTGGCGGTGATGTCCGGGGTTCTTTGCGGGATAGCGCTGAGTTGTTGTTAATTAGCATAGCACGGGTGTTTTGTGCTGTGCTGTCCTAGGTCGTCATCAATTTCCAGGGTCTGCAGGGACTCTGTCAGAGGTCGTTGGATTTATATGATCTCGTTGGATAAATCTGATGCGGCCAGGTATTCTGCTTCCTGTGTCGACTGGACCATCGCCTTTTGGATGGATGGATGGATAGTCATGAGAAGAGCGAGCTAGTCATATACCCATCCGAAAAAACATATGTGTCGGTTGATCAATCTCGTCCAAATCTGGTTCATGCCCCCCTCTCATTCCAAGTTTCTGTAGCTCCTCGAAGCGTTCCTTTGGGAGGGCAAGGTTGGTTTCCGCGGGCATTAGGCAGGGGCCATATAAGTTTCCGTTCCGCGCAGTCAAGAAGAATCTGCTGTTTCGCTAGCCAGAAGCTCTCCCAAGATTACATCATGTTGTGCAAGATCGACGATGAAGAAGGGTGTCGACATCTCGAAATTGTCGCCGGTCCACCGTTAGATTAAGTCGTATCCGCATGGGTCAGGGGCGTGTGTGTGGCTTGCTTCCCAATGGATCAAAACCAGTGACCTCGCATGGGGTGTCCCAATGGAATGGTGTTCAACGAAGTGTTGTTTAGCCAATTGGATAGCCAGCTTCGTATTTATGCAAAGCGTAGGCCGTTTGATCCACAGTCAATCAGGGCTGGTTCTGGCTTTGAGAGCGATGCTGGATTTGGAGAGTAAGTAAAACTAGTTGCATTGCCACCTAGTAAGTCTCCTTCCATTTCGCCTAGGACAGAGACTTTTCCTAGGCGATCTCTTTTACCTGCTGCTCACTGGTTGTCTCTGGGGCCTTAGCTGTGTCGGTGGATGCAGGATCCAGGCTCTTGAGTTGCTTGGCTTGTCCCAGGGGGACAGTCTCGGGCGACATGTCCCACTTGTCGGGAACGAAAGCATCGTCCTTCAGCAATCGAGCCCCAGCGCCCTCCGGGGCTCGACCTCTAAATGCGCCACCGGAACCGTAGCCCCGACTAGCCCGGAGGAGCGCCAAAACACACATCCTTGGACGGGGCTAAAGAGCTGAATCTCTCAGTTTGTGATGCGTTCATTCTCTTCACCTGGCATGGCCTGGGGTGTTCTTGATAGAGCGTCTGATTAGGTATTCATCGTTCCTGGGCGGTAGTCAATGGAAAGGTTGAAGCGACTTAGGAACCCAGCGCATCTGCCATTCGGTAAGTCGGCGCTGGGTCATAAAGAACTCGAGGATCCAGTGGTCACTAAGGACCTTGAAATGGGGGTAGGGTGATTAGCTCAGGCTTCCATTTTTATATGACCTAGACGATGGCGAGCAGCTCCTTATCGTAGATTGCACTCGGCAAGGAGGTTTCTCTTGGGAATGTAAGCCACCGTCCTGATCATCCCACTGAGATAGTACCCCTCCCATGCACCAGCCGGAGGAGTACGTCCCAGTGTGCCAGAACTGGGCAGTCACGAAAATCTCCTCAAGGGCGTTTTGGTAAAGAAATAAATCAGGCAGGTTAATTCTTCAAATCAACAAACACGCACTAGAGAAATCCGCATGCATTCGGTTTCTTGAGGACATGGTTCCGATATCGATGATGACCAGGGTTTTTGGCTAGGGTCGATGCTGAGTTACTGAGTTAGTATCATCAAACGTGCCAGTTTGATCAACCCATTTTTCCCGATCGGCATGTAGGAAATCCGAAATTACTGACTCCACACAGCTTCGCTATATGCTTCGGACGTAGCGGCAACATATTCTGCCTTTTGTGTTGAATGGGTTACCCTTTATCTCCAACACAACCTGTCTCAGGGAAAAGTCATATTGTGACCCATTGGTTTCGTTCACCTTTTCCTTGTGTTGGGTTTGGCTTCAAGAATGGTGTGAACTTTGGTTTCATTTCCGATGGACTTTGAGTAATATGACCATGGCCATGTCCTTGTTTCGGATAGTACACAACCAAACCCTATCATGGGAGCTTGGTTTTGAGTTGTTGCCTGTACCGTGGATTCAGAGACGTTGGGATTGGGGGCAAGTAGGTAAAGTGGGTATCTTTGGCTTTTGTTGCAGAAGACTTGGTGTGCGAGATGTTCGACTATGCTGAGAAGGAAGGAATGTAGTCGTGATGCTAATGAAGGAGGCTTTTTCTTTTCATCGAAGGCTAGAGGTCCCGGAGTGAGTCCAAATCCGTTGCCTGGTGTCTATGGTTTGCTCCCGAATTGGTACGTGTCGGTACCATATGCGGAAATCGTATCACTATTCCATTCGGGGGGGAAGGCTCCAGGGGTACGAGCATCAGTCATGGTTTAGATTCAACAGTTTTGTCTAGGTCCCAGGTTGTTGGGGGGCAGTTCGAAGTACTACCGAAAGGCTCAAGGGTTTGACAACTGGAGAGTACAGCTGAAGGGAAGATCCCGGCGACTTCGCTCCAGCAAGATCTGTGATGCTCGTGGAAGTTCAAGGTCCGTTTCGAGGTTCGCATCAAGTTTTTCGTTCTGGTCGTCGATTGGTTACTGGATAAGTGGTTGGACTGTCCTTCAAGGCTGAGGAATCATGTTGTTTCGCTATTGTCGCTTCTGATCTTGTGGGATAGGATATGAAGGTGACAGCCAGCCATTCATTCCTGACTTGGACTGACGGTTGGGGTGGTTCACTGCCAGTATACTCTGATCAAAAAAATGAAAGGAGGGAAGGGCTCGATCCACTGCCATGGTTGAGTATGTATTGCCAGGCGTCCTCTGCAACGAAACGAATGTTGAAGACCTGACATGCCGCTTATGTTCATCCATTGTCGATCTCGGTATTGCAATGTAGGCTAAGTAGAAAGGTCCAGGGATTTCGAGGATTGATCCCGAAGATGCACTTGTGTGGTGTTTGCTTGATGTAGGCGTTCGGGGCACCGTTAGTAGCAGCGGTAACAGAAGGAAGACGCTGTAGGATCCAGTCAAGTCCTTGTGCAATGGCGTAGCATTATCTCGATGGTTGAACCGTCGCTTCGGATTGGCCACCTGTTTGAGGCTGTACCGAATAGCCGGGAAGATCGAGTGTTTTGAAAAGACATTGCATAGCTTTGACGTGAGGTGGGGGTCTCCGTCATAGAAAGACATTGGAGATGCCCCAATGACCTTTCGCGGCCAAGCAATACTCATTGCTTTGCTTCCATGGGTAGGAACTAGGCGACTCGTGATGAATTCCACGGTGGTATGAAAGGGGATCAGGGAAGTGTAGAGTAGTTGCGGTTTTCTGTAGGGCTAATGTCGAATTTTGGCAAGGCACATGGGAGTGTTCGATGTATTCCTCTGGGTATGGTAAAGGAGTGATAATCCCTCTGGCAACCGGTCATGTCGGGCTGATGAAACATGTTCTGTTTTGAACTCGTGTGCGGGTGTGGTAGCTGGTTTATTGGTTGATTGTAGGTGTATGATGTCAGGGGACATGTGTCGGATTCATGTACATTGGTATATATCGGAGGTTGAGCCGTCTGTCACCACCCAAGGTCTGGGCTGTTAAAAATGAAGCTAGTCCACAGAACTCAAAATCGTCTTGATGTCTTTGAAGATCGCTTCTTCATAGGCCCCGATAAGCGAGACTAACTGAGACCTTTCCTTCGATGCGGTACACACCCAACATGAGCGGTGTTTCGAAGCTATTAGCGCTGCCGAGAGTTGTGATGCATCTCGACCAACTGTTCTCGATCCGGATGGTGTTGAAGGGTTGGGGCTCAGCAGATTGAGCTGACGCTTCTCTGGGCGAGTCGTCTTGTTTGGCAAGGATTGTCTTGGGTATTGTTTTTGTTTCGTCTCTCTTGTAATGTAAGTGGATGTGGGTTGGACTCTGCTTTGGGGTTCTTTTGATAATGATGCTGTGTATGCTGGAACGTGGTCGCAGAAGGAACGAGTGAATGAGGTGGAGTTATCCTTGGCCATGTACGTTGGGGTGAGGCCGAGGGGTCGTCTTCGTGATCTAATCAAGATGTAAGGTTGTGGATACATGGTTGTTGGGCGAAGCCAAAAGAATGAAAGCTTGCCGCAGAGGTACATCCACAACAGTTGATAACCGTCAACCGTATTGGAGGTGGTATGAGAGATGCCTGCTCCTCGGGTATGATTAGCGCTTTGTGAACGCGGGAGTAGGATTGAATTGGAGATGATGTTTGGACTGATGTGTTTCCCCGATCATGGGTATAAGTTGAGACGTTTGCAACAGGCCACAAATTCATGTGGTTGGATGTCATGTGGTGCTGGCTTCTTCTGAACATGTTGTATACATAAGAGGTGGAGCCTTTGGGAACAGGCCACAGATTCATCTGGTAGTGTGCTGTGAAGTAAACGTTGGGTTTTGTGGTCGTGTGTGAGGTATGGTAGCTTGATGATAGATTTTGCACCTCTGCCATGAGATGATAGGACACCGAATAAGTGGGTATGGTTTGGGTTTTGTGACTGGGCCCAGAGTCTTGTGACGAAGGTCGTAATGGTGAAGGCCTGTGGATTTGGACAATGCGTGTTGTGTTTCATAGTTGACCGTTGTGAATCTGGTGTGGATAGATCAGGTAATCTTGCTGAAGGTTATTTGCATTTGATGTCAGTTTTGATATCGACCAGTAGGCATGATGGATGAATCGTTAGGTGTGTCCCGTTGAGATGTAATTCCCTCCCTTGCTGTTCACCCGGTACGCAGAAACTGCCACTGCGAGTCAGAATTATCTGTATTGATATCGCTCATTTGCCATGAAGATCCCCAAGAATTTGTAGATTGTCCTGTCTTATGGTGCTTGAAAAGCCCTGCATCACCACTGGCGATTTCGACAGTGTTCTCTCGAACCCGATCGGCTGCCAGATTTCTGGCCCATCAAACCGGTAGATGCACCCATTCTCCTGGTTTGATCGGCACTGGTCATTCTCGCTGCTGATTGTTTATATCCGTATCAGGACTAGATCATCGTCTGGCGGGTCACACGTTTTGTGTAGACCTGTCAATTCAGTTGCATTATCTCACGCGACATAATCGCCGGACTTGTCGTGGGTCATGCCGGACTCATTCCTGCAAGGAAGTTGGGTTGCAGTTCATCTCGGGTTCCGAGTCTTATCGTAGCAGATTTAGAAACTGACGTATTTCTGACAATCTTGAACAGCTTCACTGGATGAGCCTGCTTGAGATCGATGTTGCTCAGGTCGATGGATCTGTTGCCGACCCAGTATGGTTGGTTTTGAAGCCTGATCCTGTAGATCTCATACAGATACAGCTGAGATCTTTCTTCTTTTTGGGAGTATCGTCGACAGTGCTCACCCGGTTGATTGTCTCCGTGCCAGAAATCATCTTCCGAGTGGTCAAATATTCTGGCCAGCCACATTCGGAAGACTCGACATTGCTAGCTCTGGTTCCAATTCCAGTCCCAGATCCCCTGGGGCGCTCAATACCTTCCTTCCAGATTGTCCTGGACAGCTGTTGGCTCCGAGTCAGTCTCACTGGATTGAGTTGATTCGGGTTAATTCTGGTAAACCTGTTGGGGTAATCAGTTGAGGACATTCGGTCTGTTTTGTGAATCTGCTTAGATTGGATGTCTTGTCACGGTAGATCAGATAGACCGACGCAGTCCAGATCGGCTTAGGCTTGGCCTGCTGTTGATACTCCTTGGTCGTGGTAGACTGCTCGGGGTTCTTCCTGGGCGTGCAGTGGAAGAATACCCAATTTCTTCCATCCTTTTCGCCAGTTGCTGCGCTTCACAGTTTGCGTTCAGACGTCGAGGAGGCTGTTCTACCCAATCAAACGAAATGCATGGCTCATAGCCTCTTTCGATGAAGAAGGGGAACTGGCCAGCTGTCGCGGGGCAGCGATCCGACAGCAAAGTCAAGAATTGGTAGTAAATCGGACCAATTGTCCTGGTAGTGGTTGACGAATGGAATAAGTCGTTGTGCAGTAAATCGGGCTGAATCGTAGTACAGGACCGTTGTGCGGTATTTATCCTTGATTTGAGGTCAGACGGACGTAGTTCAGTTTGGCTTTCGTATTCCTTGGTGTTCGACCTGCTGGGGTTGGCTCTGGTAGAGTGGGTTAGAGTCATCAAGGACCGTTGGTGTGTGTTTTGTAATCTGGTATATGAGATTCGACGTCTTGGTCATCATAGATCCGTTAGATGTAGACCAGATCGGTCCGACGTGGTTGGATTTTTCGATACTCCTTGATATTGGCACATCGCATGATTTTGCCCAGATTCGATGGGACAGATGTAGTTCTCGCCCTGTCCCCGGGTCAAGATCTCTATTTTCTTCCGGGAGTAGTCTTCATCAGCACCAGACTGTCAGATGTTTCCGATAATACCTCAACCCACTGATCAATCCGTATGTGGGACTGTGTTCAGCTACCCAGGGAGTTTTGTTTTATCCTTCCATCAGGACGTGGGTCATCAGGTTTGCTCTGAGGTGTTGAGCCACCTGGGGAATTCGTCTGGTCTTTGCCATCAAATGCTGTGGTGTATACAGCCGGGCTCTCCTAGCGAGGAAACGTCCTTCATTTCCATACCTCTGTGGTGGCCCGACATGGCCGTCGGACCTCGTTCAGCTGTGAGTGCATCATGAACAACCGTCGTCCAGGAGACACACGTGTTCCCGTTGAGTATGAGAAACTTCGCCACGTCTGCGTTGGCAGGCGTGGTGATGAACTGAAGGGATACAGTGAATCGATGAGATATCAAGCAAAGCACTGAGAACAGCCACTGGTCTTGAGATCCCTGTTTATAGCCTGTAGGCAAGCTCGACATTCCGTAGCCCTGTCTGGGGTGTCTTTCAGCATTGTGTGGAAATCTGCGTGGCTCTAGCCTCCTGATAACGTCGGACTGGTACATACTCCGAAGCGGTTCTTCCTCGCTTCGTCAGTAATCTGATCAGTTGTTCGATTCTCTCGTTGACACGGGGCTTTCAGCTGGCAAACCTGGTCGGGAGAGATCCGAGCCCACTTCAGATTTTCTTCCCCAAGGTGATTTCCTGGCGGAGTCGCTAGCCCAAGAGTAGAGACATTGAAAGATAGACACCCCACCCACAAGAGGCAAGTTTCGTCGAAATCCATCTCATCCTGCCAGGCATGATCGAGGCCAAATCTGAGTCTGTCCGTGATGGTATCCTGATCTTCGTGGAACAAATTCGAGTGCAGTGCAACGTATTCCCGATAAGTGATATACCACTCCAGTTCTCCCAAACAAAGCTCGTCCATGATGCGGATATAGTTCACCAAGTCATATCGTGCGGATTCCTATCTCAACATTCCTACCAACTCGCAAACTCTGTAGGGAGGCAGAGCTAGTCGTGGTCTCTTGGTCGGCTGTATTCTTCTACCCCAGTCGACTCTGGCTTCTAGGATACGAGTCCGAGGCAATATTTGATAAGCGAGTATTTTCCGTTTTGATTAGGCACGCAGTGGTAGATGCTGGTCTGGGTTCTCTGTATGTGAGGTATGATAATCGCGCGGTCATTAGGTGACGGCACAAGGTAAGAGGGCCAGGTTGGATTAATCCGTGTAGCATCTCCATAGTGTAGTACTCGGCGAGGCGAGAAGCGTCTGGTTGGCTCAGGACCAGACCACCAGGTTCGTTAATTTGTGCCTGCAACGCTGAAGCATGGAAGGGATTCGCATACCCAACAGATGGTCGATGACGAATGACATCTTTCGCAGAAGTGAAATATAGCGATGCTAACCGTGATGGTCCCTGTTGGTGTTGTTGGAGTAGGTACCCCGATCCCCCTCTCGCCACCTGGATGCCAAGGATGTAGCTGCACTCATCTTCGATTGTTATTGGGAAACGCCGAGGAAAGTAATCACGGAAATTGAGGGCTGTCTGCGCGTCACGCGCTCCGAGTAGGGTGTCGTTAACAAAGGCCAACATGATCATGTGTTCTTTCTTGTATAGGAACACAAACGGGTTATTGTGGGAGACAATCCACCCACAGGTCAGGAGGAAGTTAATTAGCTTCACGTACCATTGCCTGGGGGCCTGTTTAAGCCTGTAGAGCGCCTTTAGCAAACGTAGAACAACGCCCGCTTTCTTGTACTGTTCGGGACATTCTATAAAGATCATTTCCTCCAGGTCGCCATGAAGGAAAGCTGCCGACGGTATCCCACTGGTACACCTTCAGGTCATACGGTGCCGCAAGGGCAAAGAACAGGCGATATGAGGACATCCTAGCCACCGAAGCAAACGCCTCATGGAAAGTCAGCGAGGTACAGAAGTACCTGTGAAATTCGGCTCATGCCTCCGATCTGATTCTTTTGGGGTTTGCCCCACCCCATCCTGTCCCCGAAATCCACAGGAGGTCACTGCCTCTAACCCGAAGGCGTCGCGCTGATTGTTGCAGACTGAACGCGTGCCGTTCAATATCGGATCTGCTCATTGGTGTGAGAATTGTGCCTGCTCTTGGTAGCTCGATGGTACGAAAATGACCTGTTGCGGTGCCTGGAGAATATTCAACCAACCAGTATGGTGAATGACAGGTTGCCTCGATTGTCAAATGACCTACATCGCGTGTGCGATCTCGGGCTATATTCGAGAAGATATGGTTGAAGGTGAGGGACCAGAAACAACTCTGATTGATGACTGCGAGTATGTGCTGTTCACTAAACACCAACAAGTTCATGTCGGGTTGGTGTATTTGCAGATCAATATGCGCAAACGCACACTAAAAGCAAGTGAGATATGTCGCTTGCGCTTGCTTTGGTACAACAGACCAGGCTCATGGGCATGGTATGCGTCGTTTCAGCGACACTTTTCTGTTGTTGTATTCATTCACCAGAAGTCAGTTCGTAGATTTTCCCTCCCACTAATTAAGGGCAATAGAACCTCTCATGTTGATGTTGGAGGATGTTTTCATGTAGGCGAGAAAAATGATCTTGTTGCAGACGAAAGCACCAGCACCATGCTCCATGCGAATTCCTGCCCGATTGGAGGTATATGGAAGGTTCCATGAACCAGCAAATGCGGCGGAATTTTCAGTCATAGTCGAAATGTGCTGACAGGAACTCGCGGCGCTTCCAGTCATCATCCAAGACTGGCCCAAAGAATAGGTACGGACACAGGTCACGAGAATCCATGTCGCGCACTACCATGATACATGACAGGGACCTGTTTGCTGCGATAGAAGTCAAGGGTGAAGATGCCGAGAGAAAAATGAAATGCACCCAGCCAAGACTGCAAGGTCTTGAAAAGCTGTCAGATCAAGATTGAAGTCTTGCGCAAAAGAACATAATCGTACTGATCGATCTCGATACAACAAGTTATATATCACATGGACTTTCCCCTGGTAGCGGAACAGGCAGAAGACGGCAGAATGAGCTGTGTCAGATGTTACCACTGATGCCAGGTGTTGTTGAGATCGATAATATGGTGCCGGAAGTAAAGCCTCATACTGGGCTTACACAATCTCCAGGGATGAGGAACCTCATGGTCATGGTGGAGAAATCGAGAGAGTAAGAGCCGACACATGACGACCTGTATACAGAGTTGCTTTTGTATACAAGGTTTGTATCCATGAGCTGAGTCTTGTCGTTGCAGTGTGTATTTAGACAGAGAAGAGACTGGTCGCATCAGGGTGGCCATTCTGGACGTATGGACATGTTGATGTCACTCGAACAGGAAGATCATGCTGGAATAACATGCATTTTGGCCTCGCTCATTCAAAATCGCCAGACGCTTGTCTTCGGTGCAGCCGGAACAAGTGCCCCCCACTTCATCACCAAGTAACTGAAAAGAGATACTTATGCAGTTCGCGCAGCATGCCACTTCATTATAATCCTCGGAGTTGTTTTCTGGTTGTTTGCCGGTGAAGATACCCAGTTGTGTGGAGCGAGTCACCACTGAATAGCAACAGACCACCCAAGGATCCAGTCCTTTCACTTCCTGTGACCACATTAGCCTGCTCGCTCATACTCCATGGACGGGCGATATGGCACTCTGAGGATGGTACCGATATAGAAAGGAGTTCAGGGAAGTAAACGCATCAGTGTATAACCTCGCTGCATCCAGGGCATTCGTGTCTGCTCTCAGATGCCCAGTTCGCCATTGGATTGAGAGAGCCATGGCGGACATGAAGTCAAGACCGACTGGGGACAAGAATTTTGGCAGAGGAGGCAGTAATCTGTGCGAAGGAATCTCATCCGCCGTCAGGCCAAGGGGTTTTCTTCATCGTCCTGAATATAATTTGGCAACACTATTTTCCTGAAAGAGCAGATGGGGCGAACTATAAGAGGGTCCCTTGCAGTCAGTCGCATGCTGAGTTTGAGCGATAAAAACGACTTAAGCTGTCCCCTTATCCTTGGATGAGGGTTCTGAGCCATGCGATGCTGTTCTAATTTGTCGCCTTCTGAGTCTGACCTCGTGCGGGAGATAGTCTGTCCCAACCACATGCAAAAGAATGTGATCTTGTGCAATGGATCCTTTGAATAGTAGGGAAAAATTCCGGTCCTCTGTCGCAGTGATTATGATGGCGAGTCAAATCGTTATAGTGAAGGTCGTACTCTTCCCCCTCCCTTTGATCCTACTCTCGTGGATCCATCAAGACTGGGTATATATAAGAGACATGATGTTCACTCTTAGCACGGGATACAGTGCAACGCAGTACCTCCAAGTCAAGCTTTCGACTCCGAGGCTCGTCTTGCCCGAACGCGGTATATATCACTGCATCCGATGGGCGACTTCTCCGCCCCCGATTCTTCGCAGGAAAGGTCGAGGGGGATGTCTGATCTGATGAGGATAGAACAGAAACGCTGAAGGCTAGGAAAATGAAGCCTTTTATAGCCCTGAGGACTGCCTAATCGGGTAATCCGGAAATTGCATCTTCATGGTAGGTAATGTCCCCCGGCGGGAGATGCCGTGGGTAAGTCCCTTTCGATAGTCTTTAATCTCCGATTCGGGTCGATATTTGCCTGCAATGACATGACAGTCAACGGCAAGGTAAGGAATCTGCACTTACTTACAAGACGACTCCCTCGTGTGGTTTAGGTACTTGACGGTGGAAAGGAAATCCGGGCATATCAACGGATTTGGCCTGGTCAATGCCCTCTACCACTCGGATTATTACTATAATGCAATGATCATCTTCGAAATACTCCGTCCTGTAGGTCCAAACATGCTAGGATGAAGCGAACCTGACTGGATGAGTGGCTGGGACGATGACCTGTACGCAAAACTGCAACTTGTTTACTGAACCGCAGAAAGAGCTGTTTATTGCTGAGTTTTGAAACTTGGACAACTGTGATGGTTGTGGGGTTGGCAGTGAATGATTGGCAGGGCACAGATTATGTGGGTGCCTTCACACTCGGGCGACCTTATCTGCTGATACTCAAGACATCGCTTCGTTCTGTACGTATATGCGAAGGTACGTTCTTTGTACGGGCTATTCCATCCAAAAGGCAATGATATTCTGTGTATTTATTCCAATTTAAACTTCACAGGTGAGGTTTTGGTTCTGGGCTCATTTCTCTGTAGTTGCGTAGCGTAATGGGTAGATGAAAGATACAAGGTTTAAGTTTGGTTCGGTTCGGTTGCGGCCCGTGTTTATCGGTGGATGCCATGGAAGGTAGGCTATTTTGTCTACCGTGGGTGTCTAACCATTCAAAAGTTGATATGAAAGGTCTTTACCAAAGTATAAAGGATTGGAATCACTAGGATAAAGGGTGAGTGAAGAAGTACAAAGAGGTAACCAACGCAGTAACTGATTTGAGAAAATGTAGAAAGATCTATTATTCCAGGGAAATTATATCTAGAAAGGTGTGGGTGTGTATAATATAGATAGTATATGAATGCAATCATGCAGCCTTTCTTCTTCCAGTGGAAAGGAAGGGGGGAAAAGGAGAGAGAGATAGAGAGAAAGAGAGAGAGTATAAAAGGAAAAGAAGAGCTGCAAAATCAGAAATAGGAAAGACCAGAACGTTAGACTACCATGCATTTAGGCCCGATAGGCTTAATAGGAGGCTAACATACCCTTGCTGGGCATATTGGTGTGTCGACATCTAATCATGAAAGGGTGGAGTCGATTTTTTCGATAAAGTTGATCCACTTCTCCACTTTCCGATAAGGCGGAGATGGCGTCCCGTGGACGGTGGGACGTCGATCTGAGCTTCCATGCTTTATTTCTGGCGTCATGGACAGCGGCTCGGGTGGAGTGCGGGTTGCTTATCGCTCAGTGGGTGAGTGGTTTCAATTGTTGGGTTGATTATGGAGTGTCGAGTCAGTCGATATCCTCATCGAGAGAAAAGATCTTTAAGAACTAATCACATTGATATTAATGGTATATAGTAAGGAAAATTATAATGAATGATCAAGGGTATACAGCAAGGAAATTATAATGAATGTCGATCAACCACAATGCGTGCCGACACCACGCAGCGTCACCTGATCTTCTTGGTGTTGTTCTTCATCTCCAGCGCCCACCGCTCCTTCATGTCCATCATCCAATCCTTCACCCCACGACTACTAGTCCCCACCCGGATCACTCCGTCCTTGACCCCCATCCAGCCCGAAACCGGTTGCTGGATCAAAGTGTGCTTCCCCCAACACACCTTCGACCAGAGCCCCTTGGCCTGAGAGTGGCGATGTGCGTCCCGAGTATTGTAGCACTCACTGCAGTAGTCGGTGGAGGGGCAGTCGAGACAAAGATACCACGGGGAAGAGTCCAGTTCCCATTGCGTCAACTTCTCTTTGCGACATGGGCCCATGCATTGCAGCATGCTGCCGTTGCCTTCGTCGACAAGGCTTTCCTGAATGGATCCATTGCAGGGACTCGTCGCGGCCGTTGTTGGTGTTTCGTCGTTGGTGCGGTCCGTTGAGAAATTACTCGTGGGCGACTGCGGACTCCAGGGGTCTCCTTTATGAGCAGCTTCTGTGGAGCCGTCGTTGATGGTATCTACCTTCAACGCCATCCATCCATCGACAGACACAGACCTCGGCATTTCCCCACCAAAGATGGCAGATGACAAAGTGTTCTGATACTCCTCCTCGCTCACTTGCAGTGCAGTGGCATTGGCCCGGTCGAAAACAAGCGACGCAGCAATCCCAGCATCCTTGGAAAGGCCGGCAAATTGCAACACCTTGGTCAATGCGCGAAAAGCTGCCATGTCATTGTCATCAACCCAGTCCTCCAGATCAGCAATGCAAAGCTTGAACGCCTGGTCGGCATGCTCGTAGGCCCTGTATTTGAACCCGATTCCTTTCCACATCTTTGCCAGAGTGATGAGAACGCTGGCCTTGGTGGACGATTCAATGACATCGGCGACCCGAACATCCGCAATCAGAGCGTTGGCGGCCTGACACAGTGGCTCTTTCGCAGTTTTGTTCCGAGCCTTGCTGTATCGGTCATAATAGATGTCAAAGCGATCCATGATGATAATGCTGAGCAGCTTGGAGTCAACCTGCAGCGCGTCGTCCTTCAGCATCGCATCCAGGATTCGGTTCAGGATATCCTCGGCCATCCGGATGGCATGGCAGTCTTGTCGGTAGATGGTAGCAAGCTCGGAGAGCATGACACACGTCTCATGGAACAGGCCCCTAGAGGCCCAGTAGCAGATTGCACGGTCGTAGATCTGGATAACGAGCTCAACATTGTCAATAGCCACAGCTGCTCGGCGTAGCCGGTCATCCTTATTCGTCTGTCGAGAGCGGTTCATCAGTCAAGCGGGGATAAAGTACGGTGGCTGGTTTTCCAGCTGGTCCTGTAGGGTCTGAATAATGGACGAGTGAGCCTCTTGGTCCGCGTATATCTGGACGAGGACGGTCAAAAAGTACCCCAGCGCTCGGCTGTTTCGGAGGAATTTATTGCTCAATGCGTCTTGGCACGTCTTGCGGGCGAGCTTCGTATCACCCAGGGCCATGCAGGCCTTCGCGTGAAGCATGTAAACACTCTTACATCGCTCGGCATTGAAATTGGGCCGCAAGGCGGCATCCGAGTCCTTCCAGCATTTGAGCGCCTCTTCGGCATACTCCTTGACTTTGGTCCAGTTCGTTGTGGGGGCGTCGAAGCTGCCGTGCCTAGGCACATAATGCTCCGCCAGACCCAGCAATGAATACAGCTTTTCTGCGCACATGGAGTCATCCAGGTGTCGATTCTTGTCGTACAGAAAGAGCGCATAGTCGCGGTCCTGTTTATTAGACGACTCGTACAGAAGGAGTGCGGCTGCCAGTCGCGCTTGGGCAAACCGGGTTCGGGAGTCTCTGCACTGCCCCAGCATATCCTCAGCGACCCTGGTGTTGATTTCGTCACCGTCTCGCGACCAATGCTTGTATTTACCGGTCTATTCCAGGTTAGTGCAAGGACAAAGTATCGTCGGTCCCATATACATACACTGTAGCACGCGCGGTAGGCAAGTTTGTATGGAATCCTAGCTTCGTCGGCGGTTGACTTCTGAGCCCAGCTTTGAAGATGACCTTTGGCCAAATCTTCCAACATCCCTTCGGGATGCCTCTTCATGTTGTCGGCCCAACTCCAGATGTGCGCTGGCAAGGATAGGTTTTCGCTTGTGTCTCTTCCAATCAGCTCCTCGGCCCAAGACCGCATCAGTTCCTTGGTACTCGTCGTGAACTCTTGACAGCACCCACGCTCCGCTCCCATATGTCCAAGCGAAAGATCATACAGGTCAAAATGAATCTCGCCGGCAGTCATCTGAGACAGGACCTTTTCGAATACAGACGAGACGCCAGTCCCGTTGGTGAGGATACGCCATAGGGCCTCTCCGACCCTCTTGAGCTGCTCGTTGTCGATCTTCCGGGGTTGCCTGGGCTTTACCTCCTTTGTATGTGACATCTTGTCTCTGAGGCTCTTCTCGTTCGATTCCCTGTCAGCTGGCCTCTTGTCTTGGATTACAAACTCTATATCCCTAAGGTGTCGGATGAGATTGAAAGTCGCATATTCATGCAGAGATTCCGCAGACTCTACTCCAGGGCCACCACAAAGGATGTCGCAGAGGGTCACGAAGATATCGACCTTTTTGGCATTCACGTCCAGACCTATCCTGGAACTGCCTTCCCTGATGCATTCCTTGAACTCCGCTTGACGGAACTCGACGTACTCATAGTCACCGGCGCGCGGTTGTTTGCGAGTCTTGTCTTTAGGGTTCTCCGTCTCGTGATCCGGGCGGGAGCACCAATATATCTCAGCATTCACGCTTGGGGGCCCCATGTGAGGAGGAAGCATGGGTCGAATGTAGAGAAGACTGAAAGGTCAGCCGTTCAGATCATACACAATTAGTCAGAAAATACTCACTTGCGACACCGATCAAGGACATCATCGAGCCTGATCGCCTTCACTTGTAAATCATCGTCGAAATGAAGAAGCTCGCCAAGATTGGAGACTGTGAGCGTTTGCTTTGCAAATGCACACCACAGAAGCACCTTCTTCACGGCCTTGCTTAACGCATCGTCGGAATCCCGCAGGGCAAGCCGGATCAGGCTCTCATCACCATGGCCCACGTCTTCTATGAAATCGAGAAAAGTCCTCTTGTTGATGCCGTTCTGGTCAAGGATCTCAATCGTCTGATCCAAAATAGATAGGTTGCCTGGAAGCCAGAACAAACTCATCAGCGACATCAGTCAAGTCTCAAAATTACCAAACATACCCTTCGATGTCTCAATTAGGTATTTGTGGATTTCGTCGTAGCCTTTCGAGGGGTATCGGATCCGTGAGAGGTTTTCAAAGTCTTTCATGCGCTTCTTGATAATCAAGTCCACAAGAGTTTCATCACTCGTTATCCTGATTTCTGGGACGGGCGGGGTTCCCGCCATCTCCGGTGGGAATAGTTCTCGTTGTTCGCGAGAGCCGGTCAATAGAATCCATACGCGATGATTTCTCCCTTCGAGGGTCTCATATAAGAGTTTTAGCAGAGGCTCACGCTCCTTGGGCTGCATATCCGAAATGCCGTCCAGGAGGATGTAAAGCTCTTCCGACGAGTGTGATCGCTTCTCGAACCGTTTCAACACGAGATCATTCCAGACCTTTTTCGGGTCTCGTGATTTCAGTACAGGCTTTGTTGATATGGAGTCACACCACTTTGGGTCTTGAGCTGCAATCTGGAAAAGAATCGAAGCCACAACCCCGGCAAAGGTCTGAGAATACTGCATGCCCGGCTCGAAGAGGAAGTAAGTGACGATCAACTGCTGGCGAATCGCCTCCTTCTGGACGAGGGTCTGGTCCCTTCCTGCCATCATGGGGATCAGCTTGTAGCAATATGCTGTTAGAAACGTCTTTCCCACGCCGTCATAGCCCTTGAGGTACAGAAGAGGACACGTGCCATGGCGGTACAGCCATTGCTGATACAAATCGTTCCGTCGGAACCACGACAAACCCTGTTCGATGAGCTGCGGCATGATTGTGTCCATCCTGGTGGCCATCTGAGACATAACGGTGAGGTTGAGGTGGAGCTTGCTTTGGAGAGTTTTTGCGAGTTTATCCAACACATTCCCCTTTTCGGACATGTTGTACATGTTCGCCAACAGGACGGACTGTTGCATTTTGGTATTCGTATTCTTGATCAGCCAGTGAACTCCTTCTTTGATCTCCTTGGTATCGTTAAATGACTCGGTCCGGATCGCATCGTGGAACTTCTTGATGACCTGCTCAACCCTATCGCATTGTTTCGAGGTCACGTCGACCTGTTGTCTGAGAACCTTCTTCCGCCAAAGTGCTGCCGTACAACATTAGCCATGTTTCTTTGAGATATGATAAGCTGATTGTTGATCCACAAGCGTACCCAAACGCGTTTGTTTCCGCAGGTCGGCCCCCACATAGGAGCAGAAATATAGCAATGCGATGAAGACCTTCACCAAGCTTTCCTTGGCAGTTGGCGTGACCACCGGATGTTTCTCCATGACGTGGATTTCTTGCATCGCCGATGCGATCGTCTGAAAGGTACTTTGGACCGCATTCAAATCCGCGCTGACATCTTGGGCAGCCTTCCGAGAATTAGCAGCATCCACAAAGAAGGCAAGAGTTAAATACCTGCAGGAGATAGGATATGCCCCCCGCTAGGAGCTTGACTGGTTCGCCAAACTATGCTTGTCAGAAACCCGAAACGATCCATCTGGGGTGCAACCACCCACCGTGCCGCTTGCATGATCGTGCGCATAAGTGCACGTTGTCTGCGCCCAACTAAGACACTGCTGCACATTTTCACGGATCTTGTGATCCCACTCTTGTCCTTCTGGGGTGTGGGCCTGGGGGTGTCTCCATTCGCGAAAAATGAGCTCCGTCTGGGAGATAGGGTTGCTGGCGGTATGAAAATCGGCCAGCGACTTTTGCTCGTTCGGGTCGAATTTGAGATCTGGCCCCGCCTCGGCGAAAGCTTTTTCCCAAAGCTCCTCGATTGTCTCCTCCCCAAACCCAAAGTCGTCGTCGCCGTTCCTGAGATTCAAGAGTGCCTTGACGTCCTTCATAATGGGCGCATGGGTGATCCGGGGGAAGAAATCCACAGCCGTCAGGACGGGGGGCAGTCCGAGCTGAAGTACATGGGTAGGTAGGGGTAGGGGTGTGAGACGGGCGCGGCTGAGCTGAACTTCAGCTATGTGCTTGTCGCTCCATCATTGCTGGATCGGAATTGACCTGCATCGTTAGAGGCGGACTAGACGAACTATGGAGCCCGCAAGGGCGAGGTCATTGGGCAAGGCGGCGGCCGATCGACCCAAGGACAGTGGGCGAGATCCAATGGCGTGGGTGTGCGGGAGATTAATTCCGGCCCAGCTGACAGATTCTTCAACCGGGGGTTGCTGCCGCCCTCGAGGGATGGCGGTCGGATCTCTGGTGGATTTCTCATCCTAGCTGATTGTCAAGGGGGTGCCCAGGATGCTTCTGGGTCGGTATTTGGCGAGACTGTAGCGCTAGCAAGGCTGCAAGTGAGGTGTTAGAATTGGCATGTGGGAATTGGGAGGATGGCTGGTGCGCGCCCGCGGCATGTTGACGATCCACGACCCACCATTAGTTATTGTCCGAGTTTTCGTCTGCTCCGACCACGCAGGTGCTGCAGGTGCCGCAGGTGCCAGAACATGCGCCATGCTCCGACATGATTCCGGGGTCACTGCTTGGCCGGAACTGCATGGCTGTAGATTATTGATCCAGACAAACAGGATGGCTTCTTGGTGCTGACTGATGAGATGGAATAGAGATGAGTGACGACAGGGTGAGGTCCCAAGGAGAAGAAGGAGTGGGGGCCCGTGACCCGCGCTTGACTTGCCAAGAGGGGAATGGTCTGACCCCCTCGGCTCCACCCGGGCAAGGCAGAGAACAAAGGTTATTGTCCCGGCAAGGGGAGTCATCCAAGGGTTACAAATTCAGGGGGAAGAGCCGGTTATTAAGTCTCAGGCATCTTGTGCCTGACGTTCCTGCCTGGAGAGCAAAAGCCGACGTCATGCTCCGACCAAATTCCCCCAATAATTTCACCATATTCTTCTTTCTCAAATTCATACTACGTGAGATATATTCTCGTCTTCAGAACGTGAAGTGTCACATTCGATTGGTAATCTGGACACAAAACACAATGAACCTGGCTAACCTTTCGCGCGGAAAAAAAAAAAAAAAAAAAAGATGGTCGATTAAAAAACCAATGACGGACCTAGCTGTAATCTCGAAGAATGTGGTACCTCCACTCAGGATTATAATATCCACTCTCCACACCATGGACAATGAGTCAATGATTTCGTGTTAAAGCACTCAAGACGTCATTCTGCAGTGCAATTAGGACAGCAGTACTTGGTTGCGGCGTTTGTTTGAGCCAGGTTCTGAACAAGATCAGCAGCGAAGCCAACCGCCTCAGCAAGTACCGTTCGGAAATCATCCTTGTTCCGCAGCTCATCAATATGCTCACGGGATGTTTCCACAAGGGGGTCTCGAAGATCCCGATTTGCCTTTGTGGTGTAGCTGTAGACCTCTGCAATAGCGGTGGAAAAGTCGCCCATTTGCCAACATGTCTTTGCAACGGTGTCAAACTTCTCTTTTGCTCGGCGTTTCAGCTGTGGAACGACGTACTTGTCCGCAACTTGGTACAAATTGACATTAAAGAGCAGAGGGGAAGTAGAGCCGCGGTTGCCACTACTGCTGTCGTAGTCAAGCCCGTACATGAATTGAATCATCGCCTCGATGGCTCGTGGATTATCGTCTGTGAGGCGTACAACGTTTTCGGCCGTTTCCTAGAAACCTTAGAGATGACCTTGCACAGCACAACTTTGTAAGCTTACTACCCAGTTTCCTTTATATAGTCGAGAGAAGAACTCGGACTGTCCGCAAACGACCACCCGATGGACTTTGAATTCTTGGTCGACAGTGCATATAGTTAGATCCGAGAATTCGCCGGAGAAGAAGTAGCTGCTCTCATCAGTTATTTTGTTCCCAGCTTCCGTAACTGCTCAACTAACCTCTTTATACCGCCAAGCAGGTCACCCGTCTTTTGATCAGCATTGGATCCCGGGTTGCTGATAACATCAGACTGCTGATTATTACTTGCTGGCATTTTTCCTTCTGGACTTTGTAGTTGCGGTTACTGCAAGGAAAAAAATCTAGGAGGCCTTTGTGGTGAGGGAGACTAAAACAGGACGAGGGGTCTTCCATTTCATCTTCATTATGTCACATCTCGCTAGATCTGAGCTCATCCTGCATCATCCTGATGCATAACCTGGCAGATTATCTATGCAGCCTCGTTTATGACATCGAAACTCCCATGTTGGTCACTCCCTGCTGTCTGTCTTTACTTTATTTATCGGGCCCCCTCTTGAAAATTGGAACTTGCGCACAAGGTCAATCAAAACTCGGCGATGCGAAGAGGAGGTATATATGATATAGACGGTGTCCGAGCACGCCCTTGCGATACGTGCTAGTTGCAGAGTCATCCAAAGGTGAAGATAAAAGTGATGTGCTATCTGTGTCATCACCACGAGGAAATGCAGGTTAAATAAAATGCAGTCATAATCAAACACCGGAGCGTAATCCGAGCCAATCATATTTTAGATCAAAGAAAATGACATGCAGGCTGTCTCTGGTGCTTGCCAATGATTTCCTATGGGTGATTATATTTCCAAGTAAAACTCTTTTATCTACCATCAGTCTTTTACAACCTACTGCTGTAAGAAAAGGTCACGCATCATCACACGAGAAGGTGATGTGGTGGTGATATACACAGGACAAGATGAAAGGAGGAACCGACGTGCCGCCTTTATACTTTATATAGGCCCTGATTCAAATGCTAAAATGGCTCATATTCAGGCTCACGGGAGGCCTGATTCGAATGCTAATTAGCTTATATTAGGGCTTACGTGAGGCCGTATACAGACGCTAATTAGAATTCTAAGAGAGCTTGATGGGGGGTCTGAAAGTGATGGGGTAAGAGAGGATAGAATACCCGCAGGCGGTGAGAGGGAAGAGCTAATGAGAAAGCAAGAAAGAGGAACTAAGAAAGGGGAACAAAAGGCAACACGGATATATATAATTGATCCTGGGAGGACACTCCCTAAGAGAGCCACCAAGGATGACGGACATTTTTAGGATTCGCCTAGGAAAATACGGTAGAGCAGACTGGTCTTTCGAGCTCTTGTCATGCTAGTCATGGAGGTTTCGACACATTCTTATTCATATTGCGTGCTAGACGGCTAGCTCCTTATTTTCGGAGACTGGAGATGATTCAAGCCCAGTTCTTGTAATAATATATGGTTTTGCCCGTTCGGATACTGGAATGGTAGGATCCTTCGGAGGCAAACTCCTAGTACTATTACTATAGAATGTACTGCGTATGCAAGTTTGCGTCAGATGCTCAAAGCCCAGCGCACGAGGGGCATTCGTGGCACGTGATTCCCAGGCTCACTTGCCGCGTTTCCGATTGCTCGGTCCTCCTTCACCTCCACACCCACGCTGTCACTCTGGCCATGGATAAGACGGGTCGATGTGATTTGCGCCCTGTTTGCAAGGTCGGATCACTACTAGCTTGACCAACTTTAGCTACTCTCACTCGGAGATACCAGCCCGGCCTCAACGTGTGATCACACGCTACTTGCTGATGGGATTTCCGCCTTGGGTGCTGCTGGTGGGGCCTCCCGGATATCTCGGTGGTTTAAGGCTGGCTGACGTTGTCTGAGAGTCGGTGGGAATCAATCATAATGGTCTGTTAACTGTCATACTGGTACAATAATATCGATCAATAACATGAAGACAAGATCTCGTTTTGCAGGTTATCGTATGGTCTATGCTGCCATGTCGTCATGTCGCTGCCAACGTCATTCGGACAGTGGCTGCCACTCTCAGGGCCATGGACCCTGAGGGCCCTGGAACCCTGAAGTCAATCACGCCCAGCCCGCCCACTGCCGATATCCCGCTCTATGCTTGCTGCGCGATTTGTTCGTCGGCGCCCGGGGCGACCTACTATACCAATTACCAACTGTGATTGGACGATGGATCTGCATTCTATATGAATTTTGCTATCCGGTTGTGCCGGCACAGCAGACGCCTGTCCGGGAAATAGTATAAAACGCGTCATTCGTCGCTTCGGCATGGTCGGAACCGTCGTCCCCAATCGCTTTTCTCTTGCTATTCGGATCCAGAGCTGCCAGCAATTCCTGTCCAAGAGAGGCATTCATCATGCCTTCCTGGATTGTCAAGCTCGGCACCCTTATGGCCTTGGCGCAGACCATCTCGGGTGCCCAGATCTACATCAAGTCGACCCAGCCAGCTGCGAATCTCTATGTGACGCACTGCACTGTCATCATCGAGGACGACCTCTTTGGCTGCCAGGGCAGCTCGGAGCCCTTCAAAAAGGAGTGTGGCAGCAACGAGGGCATCGAGACCAAATCTATCTGCAAGACTGCCTCCGTCACTGTCGATTGGACGACCGCCCAGCTTACCTTCACGAACGATGATGGCAACACTGCCAACTGCACGCTGAGCTCGACAAGCCAGGATGGCCACTGTGATACCGACGACCCGAATGAGTACCCGATTGAGTCCCCGCACGCGAGTACCGCATCGGGCAGACTCACTGCTGGCGCCGCCCTGTGGGGTTTGGGGACAATGGCTGCGGGCTTCTTGATCTGAGCATGACATTGGTCTGATAATGGTGAGTGGTTTATGACCAGTTCACTGCCAATCGATGCGTGACACTTGACTAACAAGAGCTTTGTTAGATCTACAGGACCGCCAGTGATCGAAGAATTGCTCCTAATTACTGCCTATGAACATTCAGATACTACGAAGGCATTCGTGCAAATCCGCATCCGCCGTCATAATTCTGGGAGGGGTGTTTGAAAGGCGAAGGTTAACGCTGGATCTCACACGGAGGCACTCTAATGAACATATTCTCTTCTACGACTACTATTATGTGTATAGACTTTATTCCTAACCAGATCAGTAACGAGAAAATCATAACTAAATATTTCTTTGATCTCTCCATCCCATAAACCCGGCTTTTCCAATTTCTCCTCAGCCACAAACCATACCTCTCACCGAACCCCCAAATCCAAAATCCCAATCATCACAACCAAACCCTCGGAACTCGACACCCGACCTAAATACCAACCCGCCCAGCCCGATCTCCCGCCCGAGTCCGACCGAGCCAACTCCGATAAAGCGGTTAGTGTTGTCAGTCATGCGATTAAGCCTTTGGCTGCCCGCCGCTCGGCGCGGAAAGCTCGGCACTCTAAACCGGTTCGGGTAGGTCAGCGCATGGTGTTATCGTTGACGCTTATCTTCAATAATGATATCATAGGTGGGTGGGTAGGGTAGGGCTGATGTGGGTTATTGATGGGATGTGCTTTTTATTTATTAATTAATTGATTAAATTCCTCCCCAAACGGTATCGGTTAACCGGTACACTACCATCTAGAATTCCCGAGCAAATCATTTCTTATATTCCTAATTTCTCTGTTCAAGGTACCTGTTCGATATCTGCTATTATGAGAAAGTGTCTCACTTAGGCCGAAAATTGAATACTGAAAGCTTATGTTGGGCCTTGCGTAGACCCTAAACAAATCCCCGAGGGATATATACAACCTGTGTTGGGTCCGCATCAAATACCAAAAGACTTTACGTAGGACCCCATACTATGGGCGTCACATACACTCTCAATCAAATACTCAACAACATTAAGTATGCTTTACATAAAGTAAACATGGAATATTAAAAGAGGTCGTCATATAATAAAGAAGGGTGTCTTGGGCGTCGCATGGATCCTGAATTTCAACCAAAATCTTATATTAGGCTTCGCATGGTTCCTGGATTGTTTATTAACAAAATCGTGTCAAGCCTCGCGTAGGCCCTGAATTAAATATTAAAGACTTGCAAGACCTTCATGTAAGGTGTCCCGAATCATGTATCAAGAAAGTTTAATGTGAAATCTAAAATGTGGCAGTCACATGGGAGCAAATAGGAAAAGGAATATAAGATCGTAGAATACTCGCATTCTGTGAGATATATGAACTAATCAGAATGACTTGGAAAGTCAAACAGGTATTGTATTGAATCCCCCAATTGCAAGGTATACCAGTGCCCGCTTGATATAAACATTAATCCGTGAGAGTCCACCACCTGTATTTTGACATCACACACTCTACAATACATACCATTCATCAAGATGAGCGACACAGAACTATACCTCTTCAGCATCCGCGACCAAGTCGAGTCTGATCGGTACACCCCAGCCCAGCCCATCCCAGCCCAACCAACCCTATCCAACACCAACCACACTAACATCAACCCCAGCCTAAACACACAACACAAAGTACTAGCGCACTTCATGGGCTACGAGCTCCTCCACCCATCCATCAACATAGACCCCAGCCCTTCACTTCGAATAGCAGATATAGGCACCGGAACCGGGTAACCCCCCCATCCTCCTGCTGCTCCTCCCACAAACCAACTAACCAACCACCCCAATGCTAAAATAAAACTTCAAAGAATCTGGCTTGACCGACTATCATCCACCCTTCCCACTAACCAACCTCACCACCTGCAAGGCTTCGATATCTCCGACCGACAGTTCTCCAAGGGGTCGAAAAACATCCACTTCTGTCTTCATGACGCTACGGAACCCTTCCCATCTGAGCATTTAAACAGCTATGATATAGTTCATGTACGATTATTTGTCTTTGCCCTAAAGGAAATGGATCTTGGAAGGGTGATGGCGAACGTCGTGCACCTTTTACGTACGTACCACCCTACCCCAAAACAGAACAACAATACTCGCCTCCCCTCCCCTCCCCTCGCTACCTATCTATACATCCATCTATCTAACACCTACTATCCCAACGCAGGCCCAGGGGGGTACTTCCAATGGGAAGACGCCGACTTCTGCTACACAGCACCAGCACCAGCACCCGACAAACCCACCCCCCAAGTACGCGAGATAATCGACCTAGTGACCACCTACGCGGTCAAGGCTGGGTTCTCAATGCGCGTATCCGATGCGCTTGTCGCGCAAGGCATAGAGCTGAATCTCCGCGAGCTGAGGAAATATGATTATGGGACGTTGGCGAACCCGGACCTGTACGCGGAGATTCGGTTGTGGTTTGGGCAGTTGCTTCGGGCGTTGCTTTTGGGGATGTTGAGGCGGATGAGGGAGGGTGGGGGGGATGATGGAGGTGATGGAGGTGGGGGGGCGTGGAGGAGGATGGAGAGGATGTTGTGGGACGGGGAGGTTGAGGAGGTGTGTAAGGATGGGGTGGTGCCGGATTTTAGGATTGCTGCGGTTGTGGGGAGGAGGGGGGGGTGACTGGCGATTAGGTTAGTGGGTGGGTTTGTTTTGGTCTGGTATCTGGGTTGTGTATTCTGTGTTTGGGTGTCTATGAAGATACGTGAATGAAAAGATACAAAAATCAGGAATTAGAGTATGATTGTGTGAGATTCGGAATGAAATGGCCTATATCGACCTAGCATACTCATCAACACCATTTCATATCAATCATATATTCAACATAATCCCGGAATCTACCCAAGAACAAATGTCTAGTGAGTGGTCTATATCTAACGAAGTACAATGCCCGCCAAGTCCCGCTGCAAGTATCCAGCCCCGTTCAATTTTCAATAGATATAACCAAGGCACCCGAGCCAGCTAGGTCGGTTACTCAGTCGCCTACAGAAGCGAAGAAGAGCATCCGGCCATGCCCATAGCGATACCAAAGTTGGAGAAATGTCCAGCAGTGACACCGAGCTGACCGTTGCCTGCAGAGCAAGAGGTGTCGCGCTCACCGCTGCACTTGACCGTGCTGGACTGAGTTCCAGAGCTGTAGTATTCCTGTTGGGAGTTAGAGGGATGCATCTATTGGAGGATGGAGAAAGGAAGACTTACGGTGCCGTAGTGGACAAAGTCCCAGGGCCACATGATGTACATGTTCTAAAAAAGGGAGTCAGCATATGATGGACACGGAAGGGCGGTTGTGGGGATGAAACGTACCGGAACTCCATCATCAGCATTGTTACCCCGGTTCAAAGTCCCGTTCTGGGAGGCACCAAAGTTGGCAAATGCTTCGTTGCCAATGGGAAAGGCCGCAAGTGCGTTACTGATGAGCTTCTTGCCGGGGAAATTCTGCGCAAGAGCAATGTAGGAGATGTAGGTGAGAGAGCCACCGAGGGAGTGTCCGGTAGATTCAAGAGTGTAATCGGGGTACTGCTCGACCAGCGACTTGACTTCCGAGATGATATCGTCGTGCACCGACGACCAAGGAGAGTAGATACCGTGCATCATTTTGACACCGGAGGGGAAGTTGACGCCAGAGAGGGTGGGCTCAACGAGGGTGGTGTCGACATCGTTCTGAATGTCGGTGACTGGGATGGTCAGTTAGTGTACTCGCGCAGATGTGATAATATACTCACGAGTGGTGGAGCCTCTCATGGCTACTGTGATCCGCTTCTTCTCGGTGGAGTATCCGATGAATCCCTGGGGCTGTTAGTCGGGATACTTAGCCGGGAACTATGTTACATACCTGAGTATCCGTTGAAAGTTGGTTGATTGACTTGGTGACGGTTACATCGAATGCAGAACCAGTACAACCGGTGTACGCTGCAGAGGCCAGCTGCGCAGCTCTATGAAGTTCCGTCCATTCGGCCGGATCTGCGCACTGTTAGGTAGAGTTCCGGGAGACGAGTGAGAAGAACCAACCGGAGGTGGCCCGAGACTGGAGCATTGGCACTGCCAAAGCCAGGGGGGTCAGGGCGAGACCGCCAAGGAGAGAAGACTGGGTGACACGCATTGCGGAGAAAAGAATGACAAGAAAGGATTGACAAAGAAAACAATTGGAGTTGGATGTCTAGGAATGTCTGTCAAAGGGCGATGAAACCCTTCCGCTCGGTGCCCTTTTATAATATCACACCCCGGCATGTTTGTGGTCGGTAAAATTCTCATCCCCTGAAACAGCAGTGATACACATTGTTGAGTTGGTACCTTGGCCAGGAAAAGCCGCAATCACTGGAGCGGATGGCATCCTTGGATGGGGTTAGATTAGGGATTAAACTTTGAGACCATGTGCAGTAGTCACCTTACGCCGAGGTCCAAGGGAAATGGGGTGACTTCAATGGGTTGAGCAGATCCAAGGCTGTCCAGGGTGCTCATTAGGGCTTCCTCCGCCGTCTCCGTTGTTTCATCGGCGGGCATGTGGGGACCCGTTCGGACGACCCAATTTTGGGCCCTGAGCGTTCAGTGGTCGGACCGCAGCTGCCTGGTGACCAGTAAACAGATCGACAGGAGTATAATTAGAACGGTTCGACATGTCTCCCGCAATTCCCCAGGGAAAACCTCGGAAGGGTGTTTTGAGGCCTCAACCCTGATCCTCGCCCCACCCGGCCGTTTTCGATAGATTTTCCACCACCTTCGCACGGCTAAACACCAAAGCTTGACTGTCGCAGATCAAGTGCGATCGGATATCTCATCCCATGATTGTCGCAGGATGATTCTAATGATCTCATAGCCGTCCTTGGCTGACCGAATGACCGGTTGACCGGACATGGTGACCGTCCGGTCACCATGTGATCCCACTCCGTCCACCTGGTCATTCCCCAACCGAGGCATTTTCAATGATATTCTATCCCCATGTTGGATGAGAATCAAGCCACTGGACGAGTGGCAGGCGCGGACAGAAAGACCACACCTGCTTCCAATTATCTTCTGGGTGTATCACCGACTGCGGGCCATGAGCCGATGTCACTCCCTAGCGCGGGCAGCCATTTTGAAATCAGGATCAAAGGCCCGAAAATGGGACATCAATGGCCCCACAGCAGGTAGTCAGGGCGGATGACCGCGGCCTTGTGAATGATCGCCGAGACTTGGTCATGTAATTCTTTCCCGCCTTCTTCTATATCTCATACAGCCTTCTTCCCGTTGAGTAATTCCCCGAATTCCGCTGACAGTCCATCGGCATCGTCCAACCGCTGCTCCTCAGCCATTAAGCTTTAGGACAAGGGCTACGGCTTTACTTCAGGAGTGGACCAGTTTGTCGTCGATCCTTTAAACCGGATACGACACGGCTGCATTCAGTGGCAAAATCTTGATCCCGTTCCGGCTAGGAGTTGCTGTAGACTTTGGAAATGGGCATACTGATACTGAAAGAGAAGGCAATACTGTTAACGCGTCATTGATTTCCCGGATTGCAGCCGTTGAGATTTGCCGGGTGATCCTTTTGTCAGGCATCAGCGTTTCGTTAGCGACACGGCCTTGTCCATGGTTGTAGCCGCTCCATCCTTGACCAAGATTGCAATTTGATTCTGCGCAGTGCGTGTTTCTTTATGAACTGCAGCCCGAATCTATTGCTGTGTAGTGTTGGTTGGGGTCAGATTGGTCCAGATATTACAGCTCGGTGCCCTGGATATTGAGCTTCAGAGGCTTAACCAGCTCTGATAGTTCGTCAGTGACACTGCTATGGACCGAGTTTGTACACGATAAGGGGGCTTCTGCTTTCAGTCTGGGTCACCTTTTACCTACTTGACTGGTTGAAGTGAGATAGTACGGCGTTAAGTGTGTTAAATACCTACTGGACAGCTCAGGATAACGCCACCAAAGGTCAACATCCTCTGTTCCATGACCAAGGATTATCGTGTGTATGCTTCTCAGAGCGACTAAGCGGGATATTAGGACAGACGTGTGATTCGAGGACGTCACCCAACTGCAAGGAAGCTTCGTATCCTATTTAAGCTATTTGACAGGACATCAATTAACCTACCCAGAGTAATGAAGGGATGGGACGTCAGGTGTCGAGGCAGGCAGGTCACCTGATGCAGGCGGCGTCTCATTCATCGCTCATCGGCCATCCAGATACTGACATGCTAAATTGATTCTCTAACTATGTTTTACATACCAACTTGGCGGGCCCTTCCCTGATGGTTGCTTGGAACTGTACCGGCTTGACAAACCACATATTCCTTGCCTTCATGTCCTTGCCATCCTGTTGCTGTATCTCGACATCATACTGCCAGACAAGCGGTGGAATGAGCTTGTTTATCTCAAACAGAGAGATATTCTTCCCCATAAACACCCTTGAGCCGAGGCCAAAAGGAATCAGGCATTGCTCCATCGCTCGAAGTCTTTCCGTATCGTTCGACAGCCATCTCTCCGGCACAAAGTCATCAGCATTGGCGCCCCAAATGCTCTCATCTCGATGCATCACCCAGCTATTTACTCCGACATTTGTCTACGAAGCCATTAGCACAGTCAGTAGTCGAATTGACAGGATTGAACTTACCCCCTCTGGGAAGAATTTATCGCAAATCACAGCACCTCCGCGAGGAACAACGCGAAAAAGGGGAAACCCAACACCCGGGTGCAGCCGCATAGACTCTTTGATCACAGCTTGCAGATACGGCAGTTTCTGCACTTCTTGAAATGAGAGGTCGTCCCCCAGACACGCATCATCTAGCTCCTTCCGAAGTGTTTTCAGTTTCTCGGGTGATCGGTACAGGTAAAAGACCGCCGCGCTTAAGCCGATTCCCGTGGTATCACTCCCAGCGCCAATATTGGATGCTGCGCTGACCTTGATATACCGGTCTGTTAAGCCCTTTGCTTCATCTCGTTGCGCGTGGAGAAGCCGCTGGACCATCGGCAGAGGCTCCTCGGCCACGGGCTCTTGATCCCCCTTTTCTGACAACTCGGTGAATTTCTCATGCGTAAAGCGACGTATAAACAGGGTGTCGGATTTTGCAAAGAAGCTACCAAGGAAGAGGACTACAGGCCGCAGCCATAGCAGGAGACCCATCAGACTGCTGATGACAAAGTTCTGTTCCAAGTTCGCCATGAGGTTGTTGATATCCTCGCCTTGATCAAGAAAGCCGAACCGCTCGCCGTACTAGTTTGATTAGCACTAGTCTTTCCTCCATATCACAGAAGGGTAAGTCTCCCGAGAGATGCTGAACACATACCGTAATCTCGCTGATAGTATCAAAGGCAAAACACTGCAGCCAATGTCCCAGGTCCACAGTCGAGCCGGCCTTCGAAAACGAGTCAAGCTGGGCGAAGAACCGCCGGATACAATCATCCACATACGGCTCATAGGAAACCATCGCGGACATGGAATACATGGATGCCACTTTGCGACGGGCGTCCGAATGATCGGCCGGGTTCCTTACCGAGAACAGATTATGGTCGTTTGGGTCGGGTGAAAAGTTCCAAGCTTCATACCATTCCGATTTGACGAAGCGGGAACCATGAGCATAGACCGACTTGAGTGCATCAACGTCGTTGATGCTATACCAGCCGGGTGCGATTCTCACAATCTTGCCTGGATTATATTAGCCACATGGTTTCGTTCGCGCCTTGCGGGCCAAGAGTGCTCACCGAGTTCTCGATGCAGTTTGATGTTGGTATATTGAAAATCGCCTCTTATCATCTGCCAGATATACCACAGCCGGGTGTATTGGGCCAACAGGGGCCCTGGGATGTCACGGCCTTGGGATGATACGCGTCTTACAAGGACCGTCAGAAGGAGTCCTAGAGCTACTGCAGAAAGCTGAGGGATTGTTAACAATGCCATTGTTTAATTCTGCACGATGGCCAAGGCTCCTATGTTGTGGTCCGAGGTTTTTTCTTCATCCTGGGAGGTCGCCTGTCTTATGTAGTGGGGGCTCCATTCGGAGGAGATGAGCTAATTGCGTCCGAGATGCCGATCATGCATGCACCTGGCCACAACTACATGGCCCCCAGGCATTTCACCCCTCGCCAGGGTCTCGCCAGGGAGGATCGACAGCAGCCGGGTGACTAAGCGGGGCCCGGGATTTGCGATGGATGCAGGATCCGAGGGTTTACACTGTATCGCGCATCCGCGAGGATTCCATGCTCCACAAGTACTGCAGGACACTTCCAATTGGCAGTCCTCAGGAGACAATACACCCCAGTCCTAGTCAGCTGCGTTGCTGATCCAAGGGGAGAGATGCCCGACCAGGGACAATTTATTCCGCCCCCAAACTACCAACGCGTGCTAACCAGAGAAGAGCTAAAAATAGCGTCACCCCGACATGAATTTTATTCTCTTCAGTCTGTTCCCAAGTGGCATGTTGACAGCGGTCAATGATCCAGTGGAATAGGCCAACAATCTGGATGTGGCGATTCAGCCTTCGTTTCTCTCCATATCATGTCCCATCGTAGCTTGATTTGCTACACCGTCGGGCCGTTCCAGTGGTGCGCCAGCGCCTCCATGTGGTGGCTGCGGTCTGGCCTGCCCTTCATCACCCAAATGACTTTATTGCATCCCTTGGATCTCGGACAATTAGCTTGTCCTCGTATTGCACCAGTCATTCTCACGCCGTGACAGGACGATTCGTGCAGTAGAAGATCTAATGCCAATGGTCCCATGGTAAGACAATGAGCATAGCCTAGGAGGCTGCTCTAGGCGATGGAATATGTTGGTCTAGATCCCCAGTTCCGAGTATATATCTATAGTCAGGGATCATTGGGACACCGATATGGAGTCGAATCCTCCCTTGCATTAACATCTTTTCATATCAGTTCGTCTATTCGGACAATTGTAGTCCCCAAGGCTGCTACTCATCCCTTGAATCTCGACATGTCGGACAGACAACATCAAAACCCCTACTACGGACTGCCTGACAATGGCTACCGTCCCCAATACAACTATGGAGCTCCCCCGCCTCCCAGTCAGCGAAATCTGCCAATCATCCAGGAACCTCAATACCCCATGAACCCACCCGGTTGCAATCAGGGAAGCAGCGCAGACTACTAGTATGTCCAGCCCGTCGTTCCATGATGAACATAAACCAATACTGTACAAGCACCCAACAACCCAGCACCTCCGACCGCCTTAACCACTCCCAAACTGCGCCCTTACCCCAGGAGACAGGGATCAGCCCTGATGAAGCCGGGAGTGAGCGCAGCCTCGGTGGAAGCATCCTGGGCGGTGCGAGCGGGTATTACTTGGGCCATAAGAAGGGCCATGGGGTTCTGGGCGCTGTCGGCGGGGGATTACTTGGAAACTATCTCGGGGATCGGATGGATGATCGCAAACAGCAGGAGTATTATGGTCGGAGATATGAATATCATGAGCATCATCACCATTGTCATAATCATTGTGGGCTTGGGTTTCATTGTGATTGTGTGAAGCATTAGGTTGTGGCCTATAAGGGATACGTTTGTGTTGAAATTTTGTCGATGGATTTACTTTAATGGTTAGTTTAGCAGAATGATATATTTGCCTCCAGTTCCATTTGCCACGTCAGGAAACTGCCAATACTCCCTTGAAATATCTCCACGGGATCGATACGTGGGAATGAATTCCGGGGGTACTATGGCAGTGACTTTATGGCTTCACTATTGTATTATATGGCATGATGAATTTAAACTGCATGACTTAAACCCAACGCTCAAAAGTAAATTTGGGACATGGATGAACATTCTCCTTCAATCCAATATTGTCACCTGCAATGAATAGCATATGGAATCATCGGAGATATACTCTTCGGCATATTCCCTTGGCTGGTGTTCTGATTGGAGCAAAATACATTAACCCTTAATCAACTTCGGCTGCCATTCCCATCCCTCTTGTGGAATTAAAAGCTGGCAACTTCTATTTCACGGGCATACCATTATTTTGACAGAGGACTGTACCACCTCCGACCCGGAGGGAATCCACATTCAGTGATTAATTCCGCATACTCTAGGAAACAGTCCCCAGTAATTCGACTCTTTCAGACGGGTAACTAGCATCATTCCCTTATAAATAGCTGAAACTCAGACCCAATGGTCTCGACATCGAGTCAATCAAAAAAATTCATTGGATTCATTGAATAGTTTATTCACACAACCATGTCACTACCATACTGTGACTGCTAACCTTCACCCCAAGACGCTCGTATATAAATATCTCAATAATATCCTCCAGAGTAATCCTCCCTTTCCAACCCCTACAATCATTCAAAATACTCATTTGCTACCACCCACCTCAACCCTAAACCTACATTGGCCTTGTGTCTCCATTGATAGGCGTAGGCCCTACTCGATATTCTCGCAACGACATCCTTGCTTCCAGCACAGGACGAGGACTGGGAGCATGGCTCCTAGGGCTATATGTCCATGAAACTGTCTGTGATATTCTTGCGGCGTCTCACCTTCAACCTTACGCCATAGCCAGAATATAAAAGTTCAATAGAACTCTCTACAAACAGTCCAACATCATCACGGCCTCGTCCAGAAAATAGGACCAGAGAACTCCACACCCAAGATGCTTCTCCATTCAACAAGCACATTCATGAGACTATCGAATGCTGCTCTCCATGTGTGGTCCGGCTTTCATTCAACCATAGACTCGAGCATACGTCGACAACCAGAAATCCGGGTCACTATGTCATCGACAACTCTAAGTGGAAGTTTCCGCATTTCATGCGTTGGATTCGATCGTCTTCCTGGTTTTCTATCTTGTATTGACAAATACTTCAAGCTTTACGGAACAGGTCTGGAGATACAACAAATATTGTTTCTTGGCTAGGCATTATCCATATCGGATGATTTAAGATCCGCCATATCAGTTATTACCGGCTATCAACATGTATAGCACCGAGTGCCACTGCGATACGATGGAAGGTTTTACGTCCTTTCGTATCCGACTTGCTTACGGCTTGGTTTCCGGGAGGCAAGCTGACTGGCTACTCAATGTGACGATGGCCATGGTTTCAAGGATGAATAATTTACAACTTCGCGGAGAATACCGACGGAAGGACAATCATGACGACTGGCAGTATGTCATTGACACAAATCAACACCTCTACATTGGTAGTAATCATCACCACTGTCGTCCATATCCCTGGAATAACCTCGACAGCTGGACAGCGAAAGGTTTATTGAGTGGCTTCGGGAGTTCCCAGGACGTCTTCTCCTTATATAACGCATTCCAGGGACTTGAGCCTGATGGGAATTGCAGCTGTTTGCCATGTTTTAGGCATCCATGTCGTCTATACTACTCCAACGCACTTCGTTGACGTGGCATATGAGGCTGCTGATAAGCCTACGCAGCCATGTCAAATATCTACGGAAATATCGAACGTTTACCGACCGATTTCCAAAGATAGGGCTTTCCGAACCTACGGGGAAGGGAGCCAGAAAAGCGCTAGGCGATAAATCAGAATCACCACCATTAAAAGGCCAGCTTGTATGGCATATACGGTGGTCGACGTCTCATTCACGTTCAGACCCGCTAGACAGACCTGGCAACTCTGCGGACACGACCGAATGGATAACAATATGTTATCGAACCCAACCTGAACAAACAAAGCTCCTGCGGACCAGTTCACAGTCCCTAACTCGGTATACGAAGACTGACCATTGCCAAGGGGTGCCTCTCGTGCAGTGGTCAAATCGCTGACAGAGACAAGATCTTTATCCCTGAGGATTTCCTGGAGCATATTGAATCTTCTTAACCTATTTGACCAACGCGAAATTGCAATCGTCCAGTTATCGTTCGCTGCCCCATTGTGGGAGTCTACAGGGTGGTCAAAAGTGTGGCAAAGACCCAACTGTCCTGGCGGGCGATGGAATCAATATTGGCCGGATTGTCAAGTTTGTCACTGGTGCGGGGGCTCTCGTGGATATGAACGCTAGGCAGTCGCAAGAAAGCTATTCTACTACTGAGAAGAGTGCGAAAAATCGCTCGTTCTGGTTCAAATGTCAACGGAATTTTGGATCACACTGGCTGTGCTTCATTCTGAATTTGCTGGAAAGATACTAATCGCAACAGAAAGTCGTCTTCCGAGGACCTCGCGTGATACGACTAGCGTGGATGATCGCAGCAGTTGACTACCCTGAAGGACTAAGCCCGATGCTTGGCGGATTCGTGAGTTGGATCGGGTTCACTGTGCGAGAGCGCAAATCAACCACGTCCATGGCGGTTGTCTGCTGCGGAAAAGGAAACTGTTCGCGACGTCTTGCTACTCAGGGGGTAGCTTTCAGACTCCGATATCACCAGAGGAAACACATGAATGCACCTGGAATGGCAGCATATAATCCCGGCCAGGAAATCCGGTGTTGGTCTCTAAGCAAAAGCTTTGGGCGGGCATGTGGGAGCTTAATCGCGACGGTAATAATGAATCAGCTGATAGAGATCGAGAGCAATGCCAAGAGCGATGAACCGCGAAACCATCCGCCGTACATTAGGCTGGCTACTTCGATATACGACAAGGCCGAGACATACCACTCCTTGATCCGCAGCAGAATCCACGGTTCTGCGGCCATGCTGCAAATTATATCCTCTATCTTACTGCTCTCGCCATCTGATTTTCATTGATTGATACAGCGGAAGCCTCCTACGACCATGCTCCGATCGATGACTGGGAAATGCACTGGCACTCGTTTACCAGGATGACATTGTCTAATTCCAGGACTCAATGCGACATGACTCACTCAGAAATAGACGACTAGGCAGCCATCTGACCAACAGACCCCTTAGCGCACAGAGCTAGCTTGCAAGAGGAAGAACGTCCCCTGTGGTAATATTTTACTGGATGCCAGTTGCGAGTGTCCATGCTCATGGCAGGAACAAGACGTACGTCATAAAATAGCGCTGGACGGTCTATATCAACTATTCTCACCTCTATCGTACGACAGACCCCATTGGTATAACCAACGCCGTGTAGCAGGGTTCACAATGAGGGCCACTACGAGATTCACTGATCTAGCGGCTAAAAGGCTTTATCATGTGTCTCTAGGATATATGTCTTCACATATATATCTACAAGTCGGGTATAGCGACTCAAGGGCTACATCCTCGAGCTACATACTACCGGAGAAATGCCCCGCAAAACAGGGGGAGAGCCATTTTTGGAATCATGTGGGCCTCGGGAAACTGGGAATGATCGAGGAGTGCAGTACCAAATGAACTGCCTTGGTCAACGAATACATTGATCCAGATCACGGACGACGTCTGGGCATCGTATGACGTCGATGGGGCTATCCGAGCTTTCCGACGTGGGACATGGATGGCCCGAGAATCGCAAGACTACTTAGTCGCAGTAGCGATCGGTTATGTATAATGCACGAAGCCGACCATCGTGTCGAAATCATACAGCATATGATCACAACGGACTGTCGATAATCAGGAGATTCAGCCAGGTGCAAACAAAGACGATATCGTCTACAAGATCCCCTAATGGAGGACATACAATGCATCCAGAGAATAATCTGCGATGAAGGCCACATGGTCAAACCTATCAACAGCAGTACACCAGGGATTGCACCATTTCCACCATGCATTGTGGTTTCCATTTTGCTTGTCTCCATACCAATCTTCTGCATAGATATGCCGTATCTTGCTAGTATATCGTCATCTGATATTGATACCTGCCGTGCTAATTGCCTCCCCCCGATGTCCCCTCCTTTTCCTCTTTCTGAGGACACCAGATGGCCCGTCTGTATGTTCCTCAATTTTCCATTCCCGGGGATGGTCGTCGGAGAATGACGCCGGGATACCTTCCAGGCAAGTGCGTGCACTCAACGAAGTCATCCTTCCTTTCTGCTCCAACTCGACCATCGAAACGTGGAAAACGACAACATGGAAAACGACAGCAAACGCCTGCGTTCCCATTTGATATCATCATTGAAATATACGAGCCCTACTATCAAACACCGGTCGATGCAATACACTGACGACACAATACGGGTCACGGAATGATGAGCACTTTGCGCGGACGTTGAGAAGTTCTGGATACGATACTATGCACCAATGAAGACATAGATATGATACACCTGGTAACAAGAATCAGAGGGCTCAGACGACTGACTCCTTGTTAAATCCCAACGTGAAGAACGAAAGGTGGTGGCTTGGGTCAAAGAGAAGGGGCATCACATAGTCTCTACTCGACCTCTTCTATGGAGTGAGTTACTGATCAGTCAGAACCCGAAGGCTTCTGTTCTAGAACCCTTAAAGCCTTTTTACACGTGAATGGGGCGCAGATATATGGGATGATATTAAGACCCTATATCAAGACAACAATCCCGGATTGGTTCGAGGCGTGGTCAATGAGAAATAGGACAACCCTTCAGAAACCCTCTACCCCGGTACCTGGCGATAACCCTGGCTGAAAGGTGCCGTACACGGAATCCAGAAAACCCATTCCCGAAACGAAAGCCACTGAGTCTAGCTCTCACCACCGTTCTTCGTATCACAACGCCGTTACCATCTCCCTATATGGGAGAAGAAAACATCACGAGTACACATCTGCTCGCTGAATCCAAGGCCTCTCGCTCCCTTCGCCTCTCGCGTATCTGTCCGCGGGGTATTACATAGTGCTTATTCAACTCGTGTCTACTTTGCAGAACACCAGACAAGTGTTCATTTCATTGACACAACAGCCGAAAGCCTTTCAAGGCCATCTCCAATGTCAGAGGCAAATCCGTATCGAAGATGCAGAGGTGGTTGAGAAAAAGAAAGAACGCATTTGTGGCTGTGGTTCCCTTAGGTCATCGCTTCCATGTCAAGGCATAGACAATGTCCACGTATAGAGGATACACGGGGGTGCGCCTGTTCGTTTTTCCTATCACAGGGTGCCTGCTCCGAAACACGAAGATTGGGCAGATTTTACCTACATACCGGTCATGTCTTGTCCTGTGCTGTAAACGACCGATGACGAGTTGGAAAGGTTTCAGGCACGGACGAGTTACCGAGACTTGTGTCACGCGTTACAAAAGAGAGAAAGAAGACGAATGCTTCCGAAAGGAACGGGATGATGATAACAGCGTCAGCAGAATGTGGATGTACTGCAAAATTATCTAAATCCCAGATTGTGGGCTCTGCTTACTGTCTATCTATCGTGATGATCGAGAAAGATATGACCATCGACGTCATGACTAGTGGATGGTTTGATTCCTGAGGGAGTCTCATTGGGGATTTTATTTCCACAAACTGCCTTGGTGTGATTTTGTTCTATGTATGGATTTGGGTTTTGGGAGATGGATGGATGGATTCTTTTTACTCCAGGATATTGTTAGGAATTTCCTGTCGATTTGGATGACTGGGGGATTTATTCTACGTTGGAGAATTATCGTTATGCTATTGGTATCGAATAGTGGAAGCAACTGATAAGATCATCCTGCAGGGACTAACTATGTACTAGACAGGGGTACCCTGTCACACTTACCTTACACCCTTATTATCTCAATCTTGCTTAATCTTATCTACTACCCTCCCCCCACCCCCCATCTAAAAAAGAAAGAAATATGATATATGATACACTACTAGTATACAACAAAATATACAAAGGAGATGACTAGACAAGACCCCGTCTAACAATCCTGCCTAAAATCCTTCTTCACCCGAATGCCATGCAACGGCACCTCATCCCCCTCCCCATCTCCATCCCCGCCATCCTGCCCAGTGTCCTCACCACCCCCCAACCCCGTCCCCGTCCCCCTACTCCCCCTAATATCCGTAACCGTCAACCCGCGATCATGTTTCGGCCTCAACACCGCATCCAACATAATCTGCTGCGCCACCACCCCCTTCCCTTTCCCCCCCATCCCTCCCATCTCCGCCTCCTCATCCGGCAAACAATAAAACGACCTCCGATTCACCATCAAGCCCGCCGTACTATTCGCCGCACTATCCGCAGGCACAATCTGACTAGGATGCGTCTTCGAAGAGGCAAGATTCCCCGATCGACTGCGCAGCAGCGCGGGCATGAAGCGCTGGATGCCGAGTTTCCGGGCCCCGAGTTGCAATGCGGGCCGGATGGTGGGTAGACAGGCGGAGACGATCCCGGCGGACATTTCGATGGCAGTCCAGCCGACTGTTGGGGCCAGGGTGTAGCTGCTGTCGAGCGAGGTGTAGCTGAAGAGGACGGTGAAGCGGTAGGCGGAGGCGAAGATTACGCTGTTTACCCCCCGGGGGTTGTTAGTTTAGGTACTAGGGAGGGATGGGAGGGGAAGGGGGAGGTACAAGAATCCCAATCCAAAAGCTATAGTAAGGGCGATTTTCTCCGAGAGACGGAGCTGGAGTTTCCAGACCTGCGGCAAAGGAAGGAAAAGGATGATGAGATCGGTAGCGATGGTAGAGGTAGCGTTAGCGATCCAGGTACCGACTTGGCTGATGCAGTGGCCGGGTAGACTAGGGTACCAGAGTTTCTGAACAGGGACACAAATGAAAATAAAAAGAAAGGTGATGCAGATGACCCAGAGAATGACAAAGGTGCCGATGGCGTAGGCCCATTTCTTGAAGTAGGGAAAGTGGAAGATGCGGTAGTACATGAGGAGGATGCTGAGTTTGGTCCAGACCAGGTTGAAGACGTAGAGGATTTCGGCGACGACGAGGAATTTGGCGATCATGATGATGTTGGTGTCGGACAGTTTGTCGGCGTGGATGCCCATGCCTTCGTGGATCATTCCGAAGATGAAGCCCACTACGAGAAAGTTCCATGCCTTGGGTGGTGGTGGTTAGTTGGGTTGATGGGTGACTAGGTTGGCTGGGTTGGGTACCATGGAGAAGATGATCATCCAGTCGTCCCACCAGAGTTTCTGTTTGCGTTCTAATCGGGATATGACCCGGAGACAGACGGAGATAAAGGCCAGCACCGTGACCGCGGCCGTGGTGGCCGTGGCCCATTGCTGGAGATCCGGATGCTCAGCCATCCCCGGACGGATTCAGGCACAGGCACGGCACAGGAACCGGGTCCACGCCAGGGGAGCGGATCGGTTAATATATGGCGAGCATTGACATGAAAATCTGCATTGTCTGCTAAAGCTGCTAACCTGCCAGCCAGGGCGCCCCACCGTGGCAGAAGGCGTGGCGGATCCGATGCAGCGAATCAAGGGCTGCAAATGAGGGCTTGACGATCCCGGGGTCTGGCGTGTCAGCGCGGAACTGCTGGGCTTTCCGGCCGCGCCAATCCACGCCACGCCAACCCGTTCGTTTGATCGGACCAATATTGAGTTCTAGTCGTGTTCGACGCCCGCTGATTCGATCTGGCGCCGCTCTCAGACCGCTCGCGGTGGCCGGCCATTCCTCCCGGCCAACTAGTATTCGATAGTAAGATGCATGCATTTTTATCTACGCCCCGTATTTCTGCACCATCTCCAGCACCGCGGCATTCACTTCCCGCGCGTTGGTCGCATTCAGATAATGCGCCCCCTCCTCCACCAGCTGAAACTTCGCCTCCTGGGATCCCGTAAACTTGCGGATCTGCTCGCTCGCCACCGTCGTCTGGAACGGGGTGTCTTCCGTGCCCTACATCAGCCACGCGCATTAGCCCCACCCAACCATTGAAATAGTACAACTTTGGGGCCGGAGAATCTCACCTGCAACCAATAAACCGGACACTTGACGTCCCCCAGCCGCAATAGCAGCCCATCCCGTGTCAACAAACACATCAGCGCCATGCGCACCTTCTTCCGCCCTTCATCCCCCACATACACCTCCTGCAGTGTGCGCTTCCAGAACCCCACCGTTTCCTCAGTCGCACCCTTGCCGAACCCGATGCCCCCGACCATGCCGCACCATACGTCGTCCACGATGAATTCGGGGGTGGGTGTCGGGCTGCTCCATTTCTCCAAAAACGGGGTCAGGAGGGTCACGGGATCCCAGCAGCCCTTGGTTCGGGAGTCGGCCGATTCGTAGTCCATCGATGTGCCGAGGGGGAGGAGGCCGAGAATCTATTCACCCTTGTCAATATCCATCCACTGATTCCGTGATCCACCACATCACTCAGAAAGTCTCGATCGCAAGAGGTGTACGCACCCTCTCCGGCGCCAACAGCGCCATCCTCACCACCATCCATCCACCCTGACTGGTTCCCAGAGCAAACGCCTTTTCAATCCCCAGCTTATCCATCGTCTGCAGCGCCATGATTGCCGTGTCCCAGTAGGTAAAGTGCTCCGCGACATGGCAGTGGGTGGCGCCATGGCCGAGGGGCTCGATGGCGAGGAGGTTGGCCGCGTTGGTGAGGGTTTCGTCGCTGAACTGGGCATCGTAGAGCGACACGGTCATGCACATGGAATTGATGAGCACCACGGTCGGCTTGGCGGGGTCATAGCGATTATTAGTCAGGCGGTAGCCGACGTCGATGCCGCCCAGGTGAGGGACAGTGAGGGTGGTGGTTGCGGCCATCTTGTGTCTTGTTCGATAAGAAATGTCTGGTTGACGATGGTGTAGAGGGGCACAATGATTCTATAACGAAGAGGCAAAGAGGGGGTGACGTTCCATCACGTGGGGACATCCACGGATCAGAACCGTGAATGGGATTTGGCTGGGACGATGGGACTACCCGAACTGACAGATGGTGACACTGACAGCATGCCGAGGGACACGCCATCCACGGAAATCCTGCCCCTTTCGGAGAGGAGGGGCAGGACTGACTCGCGGCTCGTATCCTCTTTTGTTGGCAGTTCGTTCGCTTTTCAATGGTGATGGGTAACCCTAAGCCATGAGGCTAGGCTCGCCTCACTGCCTGCAATTGGCCTCCTCCGAGGCATGCCGAGGCATATCCGAGACAGGATCCGCAGGGCCGGGTCCACTCCTCGCCAGCCATTGGCTGGCACCCCCAATAAACTTCTGACGGACGTTTCTATTTGCTTGGTGGTGGACAAGTTCCTGGGTGGTGGACACCAAGTCACAGGCAGCATGCCATCATGCAACCATGTGTCAGGGGAACTGACTCGTCACGGTGTCATGGATATGCTCAGATCATCATAGGAATTTTGACTAATAACGGTCGGATTCATGGGTCGTTCCTGGCATCAGCTTCGTCAATTAAGCTTATTGTCGCGTGGTGGTGGAGCAATTTGTCACGGTGTGGCCTCGTATGCCGGGCTTTCCGGGATAATTCTAGTTATGAACACTATGGGACGACACCCTTTCCTCGTGCGTGCTGGTTTCCTTCTCAACCTCAGTCTCCGACTGGCCATTCTCTGTCCTCTCCCTAGGGACATCCCATCCCACCCGCCACCATGGCCTCGCAAACACCTCCTCCATCCCTTCCATGCTCTTGCCCTTGCACTCGGGAAACGCAGCCGCCACCCACAGCGTCCCCACCGCGGTGAACCCCGTGAACAGGGCGAACGGACCCCACGTGTGCATGCTATCCGTCATATTCGGAAACGCTCGTGTGATCCCGAAATTCAGCAGGTTCTGGTACGTGAACGCCAGTGTCACCACTGTCCCGCGGATCCGAGTCGGGCAGATCTCCGAGGCTGTCAGCGAGAACGCCGGCGCCCACCCGAAGCCATAGCCGATAGCGTACACGCAGATGGCCACGATGCTGACCCACGAGGCCGCCGAGGGGCCGGTGGAGGACGACGAGGGTGGGCTCAGGGCCAGATAGCACGTGAGGTAAAGGAGACAGAGCACATTAATGGTGGAGCCGAGGAGCAACAGCGGGCGACGGCCATAGCGGTCGGTGAGGAAGAAGGCATAAAGCAAAACGGCCAGGAACTTGATCAGCCCGTAGATGGCAGTAAAGAGGAGCACTTGCGACTGGGTGAGTCCGATAGAGTCGAGGATGTCGGGCGCGTAGTACGTAATGCTGTTGCCCCCGGACATGATGAAGAACGTTTGGATCAAGGTGACGAAGAGGAGCACCTTGCGTGTCGGGGCGTGGTGGATACATTCTCTCACGAGGGCCAGGAATGCCTGCACCCCGGACGCGGGCGTCGCGTCGAGCTTGCTTCGCAGTTCCATGTACTCGCGCGCAAAGTACTCGGTGCTTTCGTCCATGCCCCCGCGGAGCCGAGACAGACTGCAATATGCGGCATCAATGCGACCGCGCATCATCAGGTAGCGGGGGCTTTCCGGGAAGAAGGGGAAGCCAAGCAGGAGGATGAGGGCAGGGATGGATTGCAGCACAAGTGTGGTGCGCCATTGCCAGCTCGAGGTGCTGGGAAGGACTTGGAGCGATCCGTAGTTGATCCAGTAGCTGCCAGCTACGCCGCTCATGATATTCACGTTGTAGAAGGTGGTCATCATTCCACGCAGCTCCAGGGGCGCTACCTCGGAGATGTAGATGGGCCCGGCAGACATTCCCAGCCCAGATCCCACGCCAGACAAGACGCGCCCGACAAGCAGCTCGGCGAAAGAGCCGAGGTTGGCGGCCATCAGAATGGCGCCGATCGCATAGCAGATGGTAGCAGTGAGGATGACTGCCTTCCGGCCTCGTCGGTCCCCCAGAGGACCTGCGATGAAGACTCCGACTATTTGGCCCTACGATGTCGATTAGTCAATTTGCCTAAAGATGGCGGAGACACGTACTAGGAGCATCGAGGATACCACCCATCCTTCATAGTTAGATACGGTCGTGCTGGCGAGCTCCTTCCATCCAAAGTCCTGGTCCCATTGGTTCATCTGCATCGCTCCGGAGATGTTGGCCGTATTGAAGCCATGCAGGCCACCGCAGTAGGACGCCCAGATGACTGCTAGCCAGATGTATAGCCCTCGAGCTGCGGGTGGTACGCGCCTGAAGGCATCCAGGGAGAATCCGCCGCCGGCTGCTCCCATGTTTAAGTGCAGGAATTGCTCAGGTATCCTTTCGAGTCCAGTCAGGTCCTGGACTTCAGCCAGGCTTTCGGGATAGGCTTGACGGACAGGCATGGGAGATCTATATACCTCAACGTCGGGGTATCAGACACTGGTACTAATCAGTCCCCATAGGGTGCACCTATCAGCCAACCCGATCAGATGGTATGACCTGCCATTCCCCGCTGGGTAATCCGGGGGTGCATCCGAGGTGGTAATCTGGGGCTTGCCTTGGGCTACTCCGGAGCCGGAGCTACCCATGGAGCATGACCCGGCTCTCATCACACCTCTGGAACAGTGGCACGCCCTTGGTAGTGGTGACAAGGTAGGGGAGTTTTCCAACCGGATACATCCCGATAAGAAATCACAAGCATTAGTAGACACTGATGAATTCTCACTATAGACTCAACCACTCCAGTACACAGCATAAAACGTAATAAATCCCTCAACTACGTACCGTTGCCTTGATGTGGTTCAACGCGCTACCAGCCCGCAGCCAGGGGAGCTGCCCAGAATGGTAGCTGTGGCTCAATGGAGCTTCCCAGACCTCTCCGTTGCGCGGAATAACCCGCATGGTGACTTCGCTACCCGGCTGCAGCTCGCCATCCTCTACGCCAATCAACGTGATCCTATCTCCCTCCTGCACTCGCTCATAGTCAGCAGGGTGACAGAACGTAAGCGGAAGCATCCCCTGCTTCTTCAGATTGGTCTCGTGGATCCGAGCAAACGACCGGGCGATAATGGCAACACCGCCGAGATAGCGAGGCTCCAGCGCGGCGTGCTCCCGCGAGCTGCCCTCACCGTAGTTGTTGTCTCCAACCACGCACCACCGGACCGCACGCTGTTTCAGGTCTCGGGCCACTTCATGGGCCAGAGTGACTTCCGATGTTAGCGGGTGCCTCGTGTGACCAAGCATTTGCGGGCTGTTATCCAGGAAAGCGTTGGTGGCGGTTGTGAACATGTTGTTGCTGATATTTTCCAGATGCCCGCGGTATTTGTACCATGGACCGGCCGGCGAAATGTGATCGGTTGTACACTTGCCCTTCACCTTGATCAGCAACTCCATCTCGGTCGCATTGCCCGGCTTCCACGCCGCAAAGGGCTCCAACAGCTGGAGCCGGTCGGACCGTTCATCGATAGTCACCGAGAAGGATGAGCCGTCCGACGGAGGCTCTTGGAAGCAATCTACACCCCGGTCAAATGTGGCCGGTAGTTCCTGGCTCACAGGAGCGTTGAATCGCAGCGGCGGACACCCCTCCACTGGAATACTGTCTGTGATCGGGTTGAAGTCGAGGCGGCCGGCATAGGCAAAGGTCGTGACCAACTCTGGGGAGGTGACAAAGGAGTGAGTAGCCGGGTTGCTGTCGTGACGCCCAACAAAGTTCCGGTTGTAGCTAGAAATGACCGAGTTCTTTTCTTTGCCGCGGACATCGACGTCCTTGCGATCCCAGGACCCGACACACGGTCCGCACGAGCTGCTGAGGACCATGGCGCCGGCATCCTCGAGGTCCTGCAGAATACCATCTGCTTTGGCCGTGGCCCGGATGGTCTCACTACCCGGCGAGACTAGAAAAGGAGTCTTGAACTTGGTCAGCCCAGCCGCACGGGCTTGGTTCACCAGCTGCCGGGCCTTGTCCAGGTCCTCATACGAGCTGTTGGTACAGCTGCCCACCATGGCATGGCTCAGATCCACTGGCCAGTCGCTCTGAGATACTGCGGCTGATAATTGTGAGATGGGATGTGCGAGATCGGGAGTAAATGGGCCGTTGACGTGCGGCTCGAGAGTGCTCAGGTCGATCTCAATGACCTGGTCATAGTACTCTTCCGATCCCGGGTCCGCGGTCAGGAGAACGTCCTTGACGGGGTTGGCGGCTTGAACGACATGACCGCGCGCGGTGGCCGTCAGATAGCGGGCGATCGCCTCCGAGTAGGGGAAGATGCACGAGGTCGATCCGATCTCCGCGGACATGTTGCAGATGGTGGCCATCGCTGTCGCGCCCAGGGTCTCTGTCCCCGGCCCGAAGAATTCAATGACTCGGCCTTTGCCGCCAGACACCCCGAGAATGCCCGCCAGTTTGCAGATGATGTCTTTGGTCGACGCCCATCCTTGAAGTGCTCCCGTGAGTTTCACTCCCACCACGTACGGCGTAACCAGCTCCCAGGGCATCCCCGACATGGCATCCACGGCATCGGCTCCCCCGACGCCGATTCCAAGCATGCCCATCCCACCTGCATTGGGGGTGTGAGAGTCCGTGCCAATGATTAAACCTCCTGGTCTGCAATCCAAAGACGGTCAGCCAGAATCCTCCGGGTGTTCTTGAGTAGACATACACGGCATAGTTCTCAAAAATGACAGTGTGGATAATTCCAGATCCGGGTTTCCAGAAGCCAATTCCGTACTTGCGCGACGCGCTACTGAGGAAGTCGTAGACTTCGGCGTGCTCGGTAATCGCTCGCTCCATGTCCTTTTCTGCGCCATGCTCCGATATGATCAAGTGATCGCCGTGCACAGTCGTCGGCACCGCGACTCGCGGAAGGCCTCCGCTGATGAACTGCAGTAAAGCCATTGTTGCGGTCGCATCATGGCAGGCAACGCGGTCGGGGCGCAGCTCCAAGATGGATTTCCCGCGCGTGATTCCATCTATACTCCAGCGATCACTCTCCGTATCAAATATGTGGCTGTAGAGAGTCTTCTCAGCCAAGGTCAATGGGCGCGTTGATCCCTTTTTTAGCGAATCGAGGGCGCGGATTTGTTTTCTGTAGTCGACACCGAAAATCTATACATTGTAGCAATGTCAGTATCGACCATGGCCTGAATTGCGGCACACCTACCGGACTACAGGATAGATTTGTCGCATAACCCCGGGCCCCGTCGCGCGACAGGAATTGGTATGATGGGTTGCCCCTCGGCAGTCTTTGACAAAATCGCTGCATCGTGCTGGGTGTCAAAGGAGTAAAGCCAACGCGCGAATGCAAAGGACGAAGAATGACCTCGAGGTTGAGTAGTGTGAGCCAATGAGAGGTGCTTCGATTCGATCAGTAAGCCCGGCAGGAACACTCCGAATGCGTTCCGGAGTGCTCCGGTCGAGCGTCCCCGGGCTACTCCAGAATGCGGGGAACCCGGGCCGGAACGAACTCGGACGGCTCCTGCCCAGAAGCATCTGTCGAGACCATTTGTATTCATCACGTCCGAGCCAGTGCAACATAGCAATCACAATGGTGGTCAGGCCTAATGTTCTGCGTGCTTTGCAGCGCTTTACGTCCTGCGATGTAAGTAACTTCCTGCTATCATTGTCGTCAGAGCCCAACGAGGTTGCTTAGGTCGGCGATGCGCTCGTCAAGCTCGGTGTTCCTCATGGCGGCTATCTGTCTGGGCTCACAATGTACTCTCCCGGCTTCATGTCTCCAACAGCGAAGATCTTCGGTCCCGCATACACGGTGAAAATGGTGCACGCCGCGGACAAGGGTCCGCCCACGCCCAAAGTCCACTTTGCCGATGCCATCCCCCAAGATAGTGTCGTGTTCGTGTCGCAACCAAAAGGGTTGATCAGTGCCTGCTGGGGAGGCCTCATGAGTACCCGCGCCCAGAAACGTGGTGCTGTGGGAGTCATCATTGACGGCAAATTTCGCGACATCAATGAGCATCGCGAACTGGGGATGAACCTGTTTGCGCGCGGCATTAGTATCCTGGGGTCAAATACGTTCACCCGTTCTTCTGAGCTGAATGTCCCAGTGATCTACGAAAACATTGAAAACGGAGGAGAGGTTGTCATCAATCCCGGTGATTATATTCTTGGAGATGCGGATGGGGTTGTTGTTGTCCCGCCGGACAACGCGGAGGAATGCGTGCGTCTTTGCCAGGAACGCTATGAGATTGATGAGGAGACACGACGCTGTTTGGAACGCGGAGATGAGATAGAAAGTACGATCAAAAGACTCAGGAAATAGACAGTCCTGAATGTCATATATCTCGCCGAGGGATCACATGTCCTTACAGACACGACACTTGATTATCAGAGAATTCGATGACTATCGCGCAATCTACCACGTGTATTCGGGGATCGTTCAGAATAGCGTAGTGTTTGTAGGTCTCCTCAATCCAGTTACCTGAAAGTCTCGTAGAAAGGGCCATGCTCACGGGACGGCACTTCCCGAAAATGGGTCCCAGCTCCAGTCCCCATGCACGAACTCTGCCAGGAAGCTTTCCATGGCGGAATCAATAGCCACGGTGTCAGAGGCATCCAGGTAGGTCGTGTCGGGGGGCAGCAAACCGGGGTCCTCCAAGGAGAGGGTCGCATGGTGTCCTGAAGTGCGTGATAATGTTAGTCCTTGCTTCTTCTGCAATACAAATGAATGCTCTCACCTGCGGGCCTAGGGGATCGTTCGCTCGACAAATCCCCAAGTCCCAATGTCTCCCCAACGAACGGCATCCCCCGGTCAAAGAGAAGTTCCGTGACCAAACTCGTGCGCTCCATATCGGGTGGACCGTTTATGTCGGTTTGTGGTTCTAGTCGACGCCGCGTTCGCGGGGACGGGGGCCGGGAACGGCTTAACCGACGTATGGTAAGATCCACGATTTGATCGAAGCTTCCCTTGCCATTACGTACCGAAGGCCACCATTGACCACCGATACTGAGGAGGTTCGAGCATGTTCGTAGATCCCACAACACCTCGGCAAACGGGACGGTAGCCTGAATGGCGGGACAAGCCCAGATGCAATAGACCATGGTCGCACCGGAAGAAAAGATCCCATGTATATTCCGCCAGCTGTAATAGAGCTGTTCCTCTGTGCTCAGATAATTGTAAATACGTATTTGCCGGCTGCTACTTTGGTAACACTGCTGCAGCGCGTTTGGTGATGGCGAACGGAAGACTTGGGAAGGTTGAAACAAGAGCGTAACTGCGGAATGGTATAAGATCTCCAACTTGAGCTTCTCATGCTGGAAGCGCAGTGTGTCTCCCTCCCAGTCAGCAGGCGGTAGGATAAGGGATGTTTCAGTCAGCCATTCATCAAGATCAAGTTTAATACGTGCCTGGAGGCCTTTGAGGTCACCTGGCCACACCAGTGGCCGAAGCTCCTTAGGTAGGTGATAGAACAGAAGCTTTATCTCTGAGATATACTGGTCCAGTTGAAAACGACGGATGGACAATGTCATGTGCGCCGGTGATGGTGTTGATATATTCAAATTGCGAGTTGCAACAGCGAGCAAGTCTCCTGTGATATCTTCCAGTTTCGGACAACGCATATCAAAGGTTTCATCCCTAATTCCCAGGGGACGGCCTTGAATAGTGGCTATAGATCTATACAGGTCAGGTTGAGGAGCTTTGGGGGTGCGCAATCCTACCGATCAAGCGAGTAGACAGTATAGAATATCAGTCTATGGACTGCCAGAGTCGTGTTGGAAGCACTTGAGGGGGCTGGCTCCCGATGAAGACCCAAGTCAATGCAATGAGACATTGCTATGTGTGACAAGGTCCAGATGTTGAGACCCGCTGGGCATATCATACTATGGACTGCCAAGAGCAATATACCTTGCAAAGCGGTTACGGATACAGAAGAAAAACAGTCGGATGTTTCGGCAATGGCGAATCTATAGAACCTTGTGGGAGAATGATCAAAGTTTTTCTTGCGCGTGAGAACCGTTGCTGCGAGAGAAAACACCATGAAAACATGGAATGCAGCTGTGAAAGCCGAGATCGGGGTGGACTCTTTGCCGTCAACAGAGTCTATCTTGCCATTATAATGGAATGCCCGTATGCCTTCCATCCATCCGTTACTGTCGTATTTCCCAGTGAATTCCATCTGCGTGCTCTCATGCAACGCCCAGTACGCATTAGCGAGAGAAGCTGGGTGGAGAAATGGCTGGTCGATGTGTATATGGTGGAAATAGATTCCGAGGAGGATTCCAGCTTCCTCGGGTGAAGGAAGCTCCTAATATAACATGAGAACTGTGTGTCTTCCGCCAGGGGAGTTTCAAACCTTTGCCAGTCTCCGGTATAGCGAGTGATACGCTGCCGTCGACAGCTGAGGTGACGATCGTCTACTGTAGCTAATTCCTGTTTGCGATGTATAGCTTGTTTCCTGCGTATTTCTGTCCGCTCCAATGAGCTTTGTGAATAACAGACCAGATGAAGAGCCCATATAGTGCTGCTGTCTAGAATCCGAATGCAGCGACAACATCCCCAGGACATTCGCTACCGAGGATGCTTCAGCCGACAGGGGCCGGTCAAGGTCAAGTCCTTCGATGAAGTCGTGTGGTCGTTTCCCTGTGATTGGTTGCTTGTCACAACTCTGTGGCTGGGTCTCTGAGATGCCAGGAGGATTGTTATTATCTGTTATGCTTGGACTGGGCTGCGATGACATTTCCACCTGGGCCGCGTTCACTGACGGCCCCTTTGTAAAGTCAAATTCGCGATCTAATAGGCGAATCTGTTCTTCCAGCCATCTTATTCGGGCACAACATTGTGTGATGAAGCTAGACACCGGACAGTTAGCACGGCCGGAGCACGAAGCGGTCCTTCTCAACTCACTCTCGAGGAATGAAAATATCGCGATTGCGGCCATCGACATCGACGCAAGGCACGCTCGCTCGCGAGCAATTGCTGCAGGCAGGGACGCCGCCATCACACTCCCTGTATCAGCAAGACGCGAGCCAGCTTGGCAGCATGAACACGGACCCACCTTGACGCGTTTCACTCGACATCGACGACAAGCAATCCGGACTTTCTTCGGAGGGGGAGGGGTCGGCGGTTCTGTATCCCGAGCACTCATGATGAAGGGTTCTCAGGGTGCATGTCAATGAGCCGGGGATTGGATCGGTGTGGGGAAGCGGGAGGAGGACGGGGACGGAGAAATGGGCGGCACATGATCGGCTTCCCCACGTGTCGCCGCCTTGACGAGCTACCTCCACACCTCCTACCTACACTCTTTCTTATTCTTTCTACAGCGAGCCGGTAACGGGATAGCAATTGTGCCGTGTGGTGCTCGGCAAGTTCGCGCAACTCTCTTATCGGGGTGTACAGGGACATTATCTTGCGGTTCAAATATATATTTTCAAGTGAGGTTATGCTGTCCACGGACATTGTCTACACTACTCTCATCAACATATCGAAACCTAACATTGATGCTAATGAATAGTATTGAATGATATCTGGGACAGGAATGACGACCAAAATTCAAGGTTCGACTCCATAAACCGATGTTCCTTCTATTGCAACCATCCACCGTGAGCAGGCGAGCGACACATCGCGGTTGACCTGCGCCATCAAGGTTTTGTTTCAAACCGAGGTATGATACAAAGAAGGATGGGCCTGAGGTGGGAGATTGACTTGTGTCTCTGTGGTGGTGCGGATGGGTCGCTCCGGCTCTTCGTTGCAGCCCGGAGTAATCCACCCTTCCGGAGGGGACCGTGACTCCATTCGCAACACGACCTGGCAGATTCACTCCTGGAGATAAAAGAAGCCCCGAGAGGCCCTAGGCCACTTCAACCATTCAATACCCAACATGGTCTCAAGACTTCGGAATTTTACAAGTCCCACCATGACGATCATAAGCCAGCCATACACTGCGTCCGGACTGTTCCCCCACGGTGGTTGGGACGTCCACCACCATATTTTTGAGCGTGCGTTTCAGCTCTCCGATCGTGTGAAAGTGATGACGATATTTATGCTAATATACTACTTCCACAGCGGCCAAGTTTGCGTATGCGCCAGACCGGCACCTCACTCCACCTCCCGCGACAGTCCAACAATTCCTCGACTTCAAGAAGAAGATTGGCATTACGAATTCGGTTCTGACTCACGGTCTATCCTACGGGTCTGACTGCACATCGCTCAAAGCATTCGTCCGCGAGTTAGGGGAGTCGGGTACCAAAGGAGTCGGGGTCATTGACCCTGATACGATTACAGCGGCGGAACTCCACGAGATGCACAGCCAAGGAATCCGGGGAATCCGAGTCAACTTGTACAAATATCAGGCCATGCATGATGTGCAACGACAAAAGCAGGCTCTGCGTGAACATACCCGGGTGATTGGACCTCACTGTCCCGGTTGGAGTATGGCATTCACGCATGTGCATCCTGAGTTTTGGGGGGAGCTGGCACCCATGATCCAGCAGGAGATTGTGCCTGCTGGTGTTCGTCTAGTCACCGACCACTTTGCATTGCTCAAGGCCGCTAGTATGCTGCCTGCAGAATGCGAGGGAGATGTCACTCGACAACCCGGGTTTAGGGAAATCATGGACCTCGTCCGCGCTGGACTCCTTTATGTGAAACTTAGCGCTCCCTACCGGGTGAGCCTTGAGGGACCCTGGTATATGGACTTGAAGCCACTGGTGCGCGCGTTCCTCAATGCCAACCCACATCAAATCCTTTGGGGGAGCGACTGGTAAGCCTGCTATGTTCCATCTCAGGTTCCCGTTCCGCAGCTAATATTGAAATGTATAGGCCCCATACTCCCCACATGAAGGTGCGTACGCGTGAAGAGGCTCTGCATGAGACCCCGTATTTGGCTGTGGATGACGGGGAATGGCTGAAAAGTCTGCGCTCATGGGTGAGTGCGGAGGAGTGGCACGCGATGATGGTGTCGAACCCGACGAGACTGTATGGGTGGTGACCCGGCTTCTCCCGGCGTCCAAAGTAGTTGCGCGATGGCCACTATGGCCCGTCATAAGCTAGCCCAATCAATACTAGCGTGGGGTCACCTGATATTGCACTAAGCCCTGAATGGTCGGCGATGGGAGCATCTCCGACCGCCGACCTCCGGGCCACCCGCTGCCTTGCGAATCGTGGCAACATCCCCCATGATAGCTCCCTACAGCGGTAGCTTATTTCAATCACACCAGTGCTGGGTGCTGCATTTTTGCCCAAGGGACCTCCTTACCAAATACCACAATGGATTCAAGATCCAGGGATGCTGGGAGGCGGACGATCGTCATCAACCTGGGACACGCGAAGCACGGACAAACCGAAACCTCCACTGGCGGGCTTGGCGCAACGCAATCCTCATAAATATTCGACCAGACCATCGCCCCAAGGATCTGGCATCACCATGTCCGCACCCATGTCTTCGAGCTATCGCTCTCACGTCCCGCCGGATCCCTCGACCCCCCTGAATCAGTCGTGCGAGAATTGTAGGTCGCTTAAAGTGCGCTGTTTGCCAGATCCCAACACCCCGCGCCAGTGTCAGCGCTGTACTCGGACGCGAAGGACCTGCGTGTTCGCGCATACGCTCCGGCGTCAGCCTCGGAAGAAAACCGGCTCCCGGGTCGCTCAGTTGGAGAAAGATGTGCGAGATTTGCGCTCCCTGCTGCATGACCAGATCCGGACCGATCCAGACCGCGCAGAGAGGGAGAATGCCGCGGCCGCAGCCGCAGCCACAATTACCGGGCCTACGAGAAGTTCAGGCCACGATGCAGCCTCGTTCTCCGCGCCGTCAGCATCCGCGCACATGGAGCCCTCTGGCTTTCACAGACCGTCTGCGGCGAGCAACCCAGCTCAACATGCTAGGAGTCTAGAAGGCAATCCTGCCCCCACCAACAGTAGGCCGGTTATGATGCGATCGCCAGCTGGCTCTGGCGACGTGGTTGATCGCGGCATCATCTTACACGATACGGCACAAATGCTGGTGTCAGTCTTCGTCAACGAGCTCTCACAATTCTATCCCATGGTCGTGCTCCCACCGGACACCGACGCGGAGTCACTGCGCAGAACGAGCCCGGTGCTGTTTCTGTCCATTATCGCTGCGTCATCTCTGACGTTAGATATGCGTTGCTCGACCGTCCTGAATGAGGAGTTGCTCAGAGTATATGCGGAGCGGTTTTTCCTCAGGCAGGAGAAATCAATAGAGCTGATTCAAGCTATTCTTCTGATGCTCATTTTTTACTTTCCCCCGAAATCACGGTTGCAGGGACAGTATTACCAATACACCCATATTGCTACCACCATGGCGCTTGAACTCGGCATCGTAGCCGGTGAAGTAGGACAAAAGAACCACCGTTGCCATGAGGGTGATGGTGACTTGCCGGCTTCTACGCATAGTGCCCAGGCACGAGCCGTGCTGGGCTGTTACCACTTTGCGTCCAAGTATGCACCTTGAATGTACTGCGTAGTCATTCTGACTGACACGGACGTAGCATAGGTATTCGAACGCATCGACCAAATATGCTCTGCTTCAATGGTGTAATCGACGGGTACATCGGCCACCTCAGAGACTCCGCCAACGTCTTGGATCAGCAACTAGCCACATGGTTCGAGATACAGCGAATTGTGGATGATACACTATCATCATTGGGCCACGACAATACACTCATCGCGAATCCTCTCCGGGAGTCGCAGATGTTGCCGATCCTGAAATGGTTCGATACTCGCATGTTGCACTGGAAGAAGTCCGCACCGGAAAACATGCTCACGAGTAAGCATCCTTCTTAAATGGCCCGAATGAAACTCATCATATTGTCTCAGTATGGATGATGCTCGAATACCACTACATGTATCTCGCAATCTACGAACTTGCCGCTGGCGAAGGCTACCGCGACCCCGACGCCCCAACCCGCAAATACTACACACTCCCACCCCTAGAGGGCGACATGGAACGACAAAAGGCGAACGTACCCTTGAGCGCGGCGCGAGTACAGATAATTACGAAATGGATGCTGGCCGCCCACCAGATGCTCGATGCCTTCTTACAATGCGACACGGCTACCCTGCGCCAGCTACCCAACATGTCCTATACACGTATGGTCCTGGGTGTCTCATCTCTGCTACGGATTTACCACACGTCTCAGTTCGGCCCTCTTAGCGAGGTGATTCCTTCCCAAATGATCAATGTCGACGGATATCTGGATCGTATGTCACAGGCTCTGCTGCGAGCCAGCGGCGATCAGAAGTATCGCGTTCCGAGCAAATGGTACCACGTTGTTGCTGTCAAGAACCGGGACTGGTATGAGCAGCTTCAGAGACGAATTATCGCTCGTCCGGTAGAAAACCATTCTTATCTACGCGGTGGAGTCCCTCCAGCAGCGGGTGTCCCTATGTTGGAGTCTCAGAGGGGGCCAGGTTCAGCCGCGATCTTGCCCTCGCTCGGAGGCGGGGTAGCTGGTCCTGCATTTGCCGATTCGTGGTATGTAGAGGATCCCGTAGGGAGGATAGACTCGTCCCGATCGTTTCCTCCCATGAACGCGCCGCTTTTGTACGTGAACCCGATGCAGCCAGTGGCGGGGGATGTCCAGGGGGGGACGTTTCCACCGGCTGATGAAGACGAAGACTGGCGACTGGATGAGTCTATGCATCAAGGCGTCACATTTCCGTATTGAACATAGTCAGGCCCTGCTATCTGATTGACCTAACCAGCACAAGGTCCAGTACCTCTGATGGCCATCGAATGACCGTTGGACGGCGCATGCCCATTAAACCGAATCCACGATGGCCTCGTCGGCCTCAGAATCGACAGCCAGATATCCAGTTACCAAAGAGAATGCCATGCCTTCATGAATAAACAGACCACGAAATCGGATACCGACCATGACCGACTCGTGGTCCACATAAGCCGAGGCTAGTGTCTCGAGCGAGTGGACTGGCGATTATGGCAAGGGAAAGGACCGGACGCCGTCCGCCGTGCAGGCCCATGGATCCACTATCAGTCTCCAGTGCAAGGTTGTTTCATTTTGCATATGAAGCTAGTATGCAGCAGAACGCGTGTCCCTCAACATTACGTATTCGACTGTAACTGGGGACTGGAGTGCTGAGATGGTCTGTGTCGTTCGATAGGGTTTATTCTTGCGGTGCGAGATCCGGCTTTTGTAAAGGACTACGGGGCTGGGCGACTTCCTTACAACAAACCTACAAACCCCTTACCATTCCAATACGAAGGATAAAAACTCGACATTCTCCAGAATCTCTAGTAGAACAAGCAAGATTGCAGAGTAGTTCTCACCTGGCCCTCATTCCGGGGTCGCAGCTCGGCGTGGTCTGAAATTAACTCCGCGTGGTCTAATGCTAAATACGGAATAATCCTTTTCCACCTTGACTATGATGAGTATGTTATACAGTACTTTATATAAAATTTAAATATATTTTAAAATCTATAATATAATATATTAAATAATAAAAAAAAAGATCTCTAATAAATATTTTAATTACCCTAAAATCCCTAAAATCCCTTAAAAATCCTGGTATAAAGCTCATCATGGTCAAGATTTAGACTATGATGAGCTTTTACCAAGGATAGCTCGGCGTGGTCTGAAGTGGGCGGTCAGATAAGTGGCAGAATTTAAGACCACGCTCAACTTTTTCAGACCACGACGAGCTGCAACCCGCCTCATTCGCAGACTCCAGATCCAGTCTATATTCCGAATAATCCGTTTCTCCACTCCGTCCGTACTCGTGTAACGCACGGTCCACACCATCCCAAACAGGACTAGCAATAGCCGGCCGGGCCCTCATCCAGACCCTCAGGGACTGCGCGGCCGCGTAGTCCCCTCCCTCCACCCTGCCTGCCGCTTACGCCCAACATTCCCATATCCTTATACCTGGTAGCTGCTGGAGCCTGCCGATCACCTTGGCTACCTGCTTATACCTCGGTACCTGCTGCCCCAACTCTGATTAGATCCTATTTGTGGCCTGCTGCTCCGAAAAGTCGACAGTCGGGAAGTCTGGGATGATTGAACGGGGCATCTCCGATGTCCGGTGCGCTTATCGGTTTATCTTATCTTCACTTCATTATAGGGGAGGGATAATGGAATGGTGTTTTTTGGGATCTGGACGACTGGGAGCGACAGGGGGCTACTGAACGAAGCGTATAATTGGGAATTGGGATTTGCTCTTGACTGGTGGGTGTTGAATTCATTGCAATCTTTTTTTAAGACCGTTGCTACGTGGTTTCTATACATTTATAATTAGTATCTCGTGATGTGCAGCACACCCTCCTGGAACAGAGGCAGGTATATAGATAACTTGAATCCGGAGTATATTTGTATGAGGATGTTAGGCAAGAAACCCAATCTCTCCCACAAGCAACAAGGCTCTGTATCTTCCACAGCCGCTTGGTGATGACAGAAAGTATCCAGTAGATAGGTATCTGAATCATAACATATTGATCGTGGAACCAGAAACCCTCAATCGCATGCATACATACATGCATACATACATTCATAACGTACCTTCCATGTCAGATTTCATGAAAACACATATCCATCCATCCAGAACTCAGCATCCATCCTATTCTTTCTCTCCTCCCAATCCGATCCGATCCACCCTGCCCTTCCTTATCAGACCACCACCATACCAACCAAGCCCTAAACGTCACCATCACATCCAACCCAGTATCAATCCCCATGCCCTACGCAATACCAAGCCAGCCCCAACCCTCCAAACATCCCATCCCATCACCCACCCCACCCCACACGACACACACATATATACCTAAATCTAAGCCCTCCTCCTCACCAGAAACGACCTAATCCTCACATCCTCATTCAACTCCCTAAATGTCACACAAGACTCAGACACAATCTCCGTTCCAGGCCACAGCGGCTGCCCCCTAGGGTACCCCCACGCAAGATAGCAACATCGATCATAAAAGAGTTTTATATCACACACAACTACAGCAATAAACTAATCAATAAAAAAATAATAAATAGTCTTTCCCCCTTGGGCATAGTCTCAACAGCGGGTCCGCTAATCCCTTTAGCGGTCGGTGGAACCTGGATGACGAAAAGCCCTATCTACTATCTAGATAAATGGACGGAACGACTTCTTCTGATAAGGTCTCGCTCTGTTAGTGCCGAGCTTATTGTATTTCCTATACTATGGGGAAGGCTTAAGTAGAATATGGTGGTCCTATGGGGATGTCACCTCGGTTCCATCTAACTGGAATCTAATTCTGTAAGGCGAAGCCCTACAGGTGCTGCCCTGGCGATCATTTAGCTGCCCCGGGGAGATGTGCGGCGGCTCGTACCGAATTATACGGTTGGATGATTCACTGTGACACCGGGGATACACGTAAGCTGGATGGGTCTGAGGAATGGGTCCCTGGAAATAGTCCCCGATGGTGGAGGTACGCGGTGCGGGTTAATATCAAACCAAGAGGTTCAGGTATATTTAGTGTGAATTACGTCTGATCTGCTGGGGTTTTACAGTCTGGGATAAAGAGGGGCTATGGATCACTCCTATACATAGGTGTGCATTGCATAGTAAAAATAAAGGGGAAAAAAAGAGGGAAAAAAAAGTCGGAGGTCGGAGGCAGCAGAAAGCTCATCTCCGAGTCACCCTCGCCACCAAGGGTCCCCGACTTGCTCCACCAGGTCAGGGCAGTCGGCGACGACGGCACGCTAAAACAGGAAGGAGGTGATAGTGGGCCTCTACCATTCCAGATTCTGACTGAACCAATCCCGAATCAAATCGATACGCGCGTTGCTTTCGGCGACGCGGCCGGCACCCCAGGAGTTGCCCAGCCACATGGTGGTGGCATTCGTCTTGCTGGATGGCCAGTAAGTCAGTCCTGGTCCGTTCGGGTTGCCTGTCTTGATGAAGTTGACCCAGTAGGTCTGCATCACGTCGGCGATGGCATAGTCGGTGGCCGTCCAGTTCGCAGTGGTATCGGCGTAGGGCAAGGTGTGGAAGGCGTAGTACAGCTCCGAGCCGTGGTAGGCACCGCCGTTGCCGTTGGGCGGCGCATGGGTCCAGTAGTAGGTGTAGACCTCGCTCTGCGCGCCGCCCTTGGCCCAGTCCCGGGCCCAATCCCAGGTCCCAGTGCGGCTCAGGTCGCGGTAGAACTCGTTGACCATGTTGTTGGCTTCGTCGGCGGTGGTGGCTGGGTAGAGCTCGAAGAAGCGCGTCGACAGATTACCGAACATGTTGGTGAAGTCCGTCTGGTACTCGGAGAGCGTGTAGGCCTGGGACTCCTCAGCGCCGGACTCGTCCTTGTTGTTGCCAGTCAGGATGGCCACATCCTGGTGGGAGTCTGCACGTAGCGACTCTCCGTAGCCCATGGGCAGGACGTAGGAATCATGCACGGGGCGCCACTCAGGCGGTTCCATGAAGGCGCTGATGTTGACATAGGGCGTGGGCTCGTACCAGATGCCATTGTCGTAACCGTACTCAGTCAGGTCGGTGTAGTCCATTTCTCGCAGCTCCTCGATCGAAGTCAGATTCAACTCCTTCAAGAAGATTTCGCCAAAGTTCTCGGCGTTTTTCTTCTGGCGGTAGCTGGTCGAGGCGCCACCCATCATGGGATCGCGCACGCCGCGAGCGCCAGTCTCGGAAATCACGCCCACCACTCCCAGATCCGCTGTCAGAGGACTGTACATCATGTCCAGAGCACCGGATGACCCGGCCGATTGGCCACCCACGGTGATGTGGTCGGGATTGCCGCCGAAGTGGCGAATCTCATCGTGCACCCATTGGAGGCCAGAGATCATGTCGAGCACGCCGTAGTTGCCGGAGCTGTTGTGGGGGGACTCGGCTGACAGGTCTGGATGAGCCATGAAGCCTAGGACCCCGAGACGGTAGTTGAGCGTGACCACGACCAGGCCCTTGGATGCGAGCGAGGAGCCGTCGTAGGTGACCACATCACCCGAGCCCATGTAGAATCGACCTCCGTAGATCCAGACGTAGACCGGGAGATCATCCCCTGCGGTGGCATTGGCCGGGGCCCAGACATTGACAGACAGACAATCCTCGCTCATCTCGGTGTTGCCGGTGGTGAAGATCGAAGCGCCCATGTTGGGCTGGGGGCACTGCAGTCCGAAGACCGTGGCGTTGCGCACCCCCTCCCAGCTGTCGGGCTTCTCGGGAGCGCGGAATCGCCGCGAGCCCGTAGGAGGAGCGGCGTGAGGGATGCCCTTGTAGACGTGGATCCCGTCGACATAGTCGGATGTGCTCCCGAGCACTTTGCCGTAGCTGGTGGATACCGTGCGCGAGGAGTCGGCCAAGGCGAGGATCGCCAGCGACGATGCCGCCAGGCCCGAAAAAAGGAGGTTGGGAAGCATAAGGAAGAATGAACAGGGGATTGCGTGATGAAGAAGAACCAACGGCAATGGAAGAGGGTATAAATACGTTCTGTCCCAGCCACTCCACCACCGGCCTTCACTCGACTAGCCTCTATTCTTCAGAAGGCAAGAAGTCTAGATCATACGGATATAGGAAATGATCATCCGGCATAATCTGGACGACCCACGGTCTCTGATGAATAACGAAGCTGGCTGTCTCTGAAGAAAGACCCATCATGCCTGCTTGCGCGTCCCCCGGCATCCAACCCCGAGCCAAGGTTACAGATAGGAGGATTCCTGGCCAACAAGCTTCATGTGGCGTGTCACGCACCTCGGCTGATCAAGAACCCCGACTTCCGACTTTGCCCTTACGGTCTTGATTGCAATGAGAATTTTGACCGTGTCATAAGTGATGTCGGTGTGCAAGAGCAAATTCTACAAGCTTGTTCAAAGCCGCTACCGTACACTAGCTAGTTTGGGTTTAAACTGAGGGGTATGTGGTACGATACGATCTCGGGTTCCTGGACTATTGACTGTCGGCTGGTCTAACTACAACCATACCTCGCTGCATCCGAGTACGCATAGCATGACACTCAGGTCTGCGGACCTCCGCTCAGTACCACAAGGCCTTATTCCAGAACAGACTCTTGTCATTGGCAAGGTCATCCACAGTGATGGACATGGTGGTGTTGAACGAGATGGTGTTGGTCATATTCCCGTATTTCGGCCAGTAGATCTTGTCATCCGACCAGAGAGTGTTAGGGTTGGCGGTCTGCACGAACGAGAGAAGATACTTCTGCATTGTACGCTACAAATAATCAGTCCCGACACCACCTATTCGAAGGAGGAAACATACTGCAAGCGTGACATTGACAGACGAAGAGGACGAGTCACCCAGTCCATTGGTCGGCACGGTGCTGTAGGTGCTGTACCAATAGTACGTCTGGTCGGTGCCGTGGGTGGCTTCCCCGATATTGACAATGGCATTCCAGGTCTCGTTGTGGAGCGCCTGGGTCAGAGCCAAGTTCTTGCCGGTCATGTCAAAACCCTGTCGGATATCGGCCAGGCGATAGCCCGCGCTGGGATAATGCGAGGCAGGATAAAGGCGGAGAATCTCCTCAATCACGTCCTCGGTGATGGCGGGGAAATACATCTGCAGCTCGGCCACAATGTCGGCCTCGGAGGTGACAGTGCTGGGGTTTTGACTATTTTCTTCATGGCGCTCGTGCGAGATGACAAGGGGACCGGTGAAATTGAAGCGCTTCTGGTATAATTGTGCCTCATCTGCAACTGGTAAGCTTTATGCTTTATCTCCATGACTCGTACCAGAGACTTACAGGTGTCGGCGACAATGTTTCCGTCCACCCGCGGCTGCAGCTGGTAGCTGGAGTTGCTGGCGACTTCACTGCCCACAGTCATAAGAGTGGTGTAGTTCACTCCGCGCATACAGGTGATGTCACCACCTGCGCAGCCAACCGCAGTGGACACATTCTGCCAGTATGCCTGTCCACGACGGTTAGTGCTGGAAATGCAAGGAATAATGGATACTTGCCTCGGCCTGGTGATGACCAGCGCCGGGGACATATCCCGGGGACATGATGTAGGCGCTCTTGAAGAGCTGAGGCGCGCGGCCGCCAAATCGCTGCGCAGATCGTTAGATTGAGCATCTGTCTAATCAGCAAGACTACGTACCGTCAGTTGGAACATCACTTGTGAAGCACCAGCCGAAAAGCCAGAGAGCGTTACGGCATCCGGATCACCGCCAAACGCGCTGATGTACTTTTGCACCCATTCCAGAGACTGGGTAACATCCCAGACAGCAGCATTGGAAGCGCCTCCCTCGTGCTCGAACGTTGGGCCGTTCGCCAGGCCCATGAATCCGAGGCGGTAGTTGGCAGCAACGAAGATAAAGTCCTTGGATAGATCGAAGAGACCTTCCGGGGTGCTTTGGATCTTGCTGCCACCGGTGAATCCACCGCCGTAAACGTACATCAGCACCGGGAGCTTCTTGCCAGTACTGTTGGCTGGTGTCCACACATCGAGAAACAGGCAGTCTTCGCTGGTGCTGCAGTCGATCGACTCGGACACGATGTTGCCGTAGTTGATCTCAGTCTCAACCAGAGGCAATTCGGGCTTTGCGAATCGCAGATCACCCGTGACGGGGGCGGCAAAGCGAATGTTCTGGTAGCGGTAAAATCCCAGGCTATCATTCCCCACTGCAGCCACCACTGTGCAATAGTCCAGCGCCACCGATGGCATAGTGGAAGAGGCAGTCGTGGTGGTGGTGGTGGGCACCCCGGCGGCTAGGGTTGCTGCCAGCGGAAGGAAACCCCAAGTCAGACGCATGATGAGGCAGTGATAGCAATTCAATCAATCAAGAAGCAAAGAGCTGAGCGGGTAAATGGTGCATATTGGGTACTGCGCGAAATGCCTGCGATGGGTTTTATAGCCCGCCGGCTCATGCGACCATGACCAACAGCAATTGTTGAGCATGGAGCAGGGCTTCTTGCCCAGCCAAGGTACACACGTCACTGCATGCTGATCATGGACTGTCTAGTCTTGGGATCAACACGGGTCTCTACGTTTTCCTCTCTGTTCGAATTGAGAGTCCTTGGCAGGAGGGAGGCCGACGACCACGCGTCCTGCCTGGAATAAACAGCCTACTCGCAGGCAGCAGTGGAGTCCCGTCACAACAGTAGCCCTTACCTGATAGCCTGGAATCAAAACGTAATCATGTTCTGATTGATGTGATGAAAATGGCTTCACGCCACAACGGGAAGAATCTAATCAGCAACCCTGGTGGGTCACAGATCGGAGGTCGGCGATGTTCTGCTCCACCATCTCCGATGGATGTGGGCCATGAGCCAGTCTGTCTCGTCTTCACCCGGCATTTACCCGTTCCACTAGGGCTCCATTTGTGCCGCGTGTCAGCGCCGTCTGAGAAATAAAAGTTGAACGCGTCATGACTGCCCGGAGACAGTTCCTCATTCAGATCCACGTTCCGTGAAATCACCTGGGCCCTGATCCCACATGAATTGGAAGAGTGTCGGGGCGAATGGAGCCACAATCGAGGTACCAAGTTTGGGTATAAAAGGATCGAACTTGCATCGAGTATCTACTATTAGATCACATCCTTTCAAGTGAATCTTTCGTTTGTTCTAACTTCATCTGCCACTCATTCGCTCGTTATGAAAAGCCGGGAGAGACTGGTTCTTCTGGCCTCGGCCGGGGCCAGCAATGCTCTGTTGAACTGCAGCACCGAGGCGTTCAAGCAGGTTATCCCTGCCAATGCCACCGTTGTGCTGGCTCAGCGAGTGGCCGAGAATGGCACATTCACTCCCCCATCAGCCGACACGGGGTTCCCTAATCCCGCGTATATGCTTCCTGCGCTTTGTGCCGTCCAGATTGAGATGCCCACCGAAGCCAACACCACCTTCAACTTTGGCCTCTTCCTTCCTGATGACTGGGAGGGACGCATGGTGTGAGTTGCCTTTTCCTACCAACTGAGATAGGCTGTCCTAACCATCGTATTGTAGGGTATCGGGCAACTCTGCCTTTTCAGGCGGTGTTAACTACGCAGAGATGGTCCGGTCATTACCCCCTCACCTTCTGACAACGTTCTAACACATGGTAGGGCGCCGGTGTTACCTACGGATCTGTCGCGATGTCCACCGACACCGGTCACGACTCGGCCTTTGACAATTCCTGGGCAGAAAATGCCGAATCGATAACGGACTGGGGCTGGCGCGCCATGCATTACTCGGTCGTCGAAGCCAAGAAGGTTATCAAGGCTTACTATGGTTCTGCGCTGAAGTACAGCTACTACAACGGCTGCTCGACCGGTGGCCGTCAAGGCCTAAAGGAGGTTCAAGCGTTCCCAGATGACTTTGATGGAGCAGTGGTGGGAGCTCCAGCTTGGTGGACAACCCATCTTCAGCTGTTCAACATTTACTCTGCGGAGTACAACTTGCCAGATAACTCCAGTCACTACCTGAGCTCTGAACTACTCGAATTTGTCGCCAACGAAACCCTGAAGCAATGTGGTACGTATCCGCCGATCTGGTTGGATTTATATATCCAGACACCTGACACCAACTGAGTAGATCCCCAGGACGGTGTCACCGACAACATCATTAGCGATCCTCGCCGTTGCGACCTCAACCTGGAGGCGATGCTCTGCAACTCCAATTTCACCTCTGCAGCCTCCAACTCCTACTGTCTCAACTCCGCCCAGATCGACACGCTCTACCACTACTACAACGACTGGGTGGAAGCCGACCAGACCTTTATCTTCCCACACTACGAAATCGGCAGCGAGACCGGATGGGGCCAGGACCCCGACTTCAGCTACATCGAGTACTTCCTGGGCCTGGGTACCAACTTCACCTGGGCCGATTGGAATGCCGATATTGTGAAGCTGTCGGATGAGATGAACCCCGGGAATGCCACCGCGGGGGACTTCGACCTGTCCCCCTTCTACGAGAAGGGATCCAAAATCATCCACTACCACGGCATGGCCGACCCCTCCATCCCAACCGGCAGCAGTGTCTACTACTACAAGCACGTGCAGCGTATCCTGACCCAGAAGGGTATCGACCTCGATGACTTCTACCGCTTCTACCTCATTCCCGGCATGGAGCACTGCGGCAACACCCCGTCCAACATGGAGGCCCCTTGGTACATCGGCGGCTCCTCGCAGGCTTCGACGATCGGCACAGACGGCTCGGGCAACCACCTCCATGAGCGCGAGGGCTTTAACGATGCCAAGCATGACGCATTGCTGGCCATGATCGCGTGGGTCGAGAATGGCACCGCCCCGACTTACCTCATCGGGACCAAGTTCCATGATGAATCAACCCTCGACTATGTGGAGAAGCAGCGTCCTATTTGTCCGTTCCCCCAGCAGGCGAGGTACAATGAGAGCGGCAGTCTCTGGAAGCCTGAGAACTGGCACTGCGCTAGCCTGTACTAGACAGTGCGTCTTTGCTTTTGCATTCGTATTCCTCTTGAGGCCGGTGCTTGGATTGGAGTAATCTCGCAGACTGGTACTATATTATCGTGTACAACATAGCAAGCCATTGAAGCGCTTAATCGATTAAATTTCTGAATGCAGGGTGTATCATAGTCGTATGGAGTATCTTGTTGTTACCTCCAGATAATGCAGACGAGCTGCATGAATAATGGGATGTAAATCTCGAAATCGTGACTTCCGCCGAGCCCGCCCTCACTCATTCCCAGCTCGCACAAGTACCCATATCCCTCGCTCCAACAAATGGCAAATAAAACTAGTAACCCGTGCGAATGTAATCATTGTTTTCGCTACTCAAGAGGGGTTATAGCTGGGCACCCTTTGAGCAGAGCATAGTAATGTGACTGGCAACTGCAATACGCACTTCAGGTATCCGTGGTCTTGGCTCTGCTGGGAATGGCCAAATATGTCTCCTCGTGGTCATGGGAAGGGATATGGGATCAGTGCATTTTTGTAATAAGGATAGTATTGGACCTGGGCATTGTGAACCCATGAGTCCGTGGGTAGTTCATCAAATTCCTGTGGATTAAATGCTGGTTCGCTATTGTACATGATGGCGAACTCTGTGTTGTCATAAACATTTTGAAATTAGGGGCCAATTTGACAGTGAAAAGGTTATATCCTACTTTTATCTCAGGTTATATATATAAGACGTTGTACATCAAATAATGTTAACAACTTGTGAATGCAATTAATTCTAGTTATGAGAATATTTCTCTTCCCAACCCCCAAAGGTAAATACAAGGAATGTCTTTCAGTACTACATGCAGTTCAAAAAAGCAATATGCCATAGAAACCTCACCCAAGGCTATACACTGTTCCTGGTGATGTCATAATATCTGTGCAGCCAGTCACTGGTATTTGATTTTCCAGACGGGCCACAGATGTAAGCCTACGACCCTTTCCAAGCAATTCACCTTTTCCCCATAGAATCAATTTATATTTCTAAGCGGCGTACTATTTATTGCCGTTCACAAACTATATACCCGGCAGGTTGTTCTGATTTATCAAATGTCGTCGGTTGGGATACCTACCTTAGAACAGTTCTGATCCAGTGTTTCCAGGGACTTACTTGGCAATGAGGTATGATATTATTTGTGATCTTGACGTAAAGTATAACACAACCACCCACTGGCTCTAACTTGGGATTCCCTGACTACCGAAACCGGAAGTCACCCACTGTATGTACTAGTAACCCTAGTCGGGCATCGGACCTGAGAGGCAGGGACTTGCGTAAGCGTGGGCTGGATCTTTCCCGCGACACACAGAACTTGTGCAATGTTTAAGTACCGCCAAGCTGGGTGAGTGGTATCGGTTGTTCTTGGGGCCTGGAGATGTGCATTACGCCGGTATTCCGTATCGGGATGGTCTTTGGCTACAGACTACACTCGGCTCTTTAGTCGAGCCAGTAAGTTTGAATGCGACAGTGCTGTCGGGCGGGTATGAGGGTGAGGAGCATTTGGGGGAATAATACCACCCTGATGGAATATATTTATGATTAGGCTTTTTTTATTGATACGTGGAAGTGGGCAGTTGATGTATTTCCGATCACACTGTGGTGGTGAGTAGTGATGAAGGTGGAAGTCACCATGTAGAGTGGGATAGTGAAGGTGGGATAACTAGTGACTTGCATGGGTGGTGGTGATGGGCAAGTAAAGTTCCATTATTCTAATTAGTAGATTGGGAGCTACTACAACCACACCGGCTTGGTTCCTGCCACACTACTCAATGTAGACCACCTACCTTTATAAAATACAACTATTTTGTATGCCGTGCAGAGCCTTTACTATTTCAATTAAAAATCATGACTACTTACCACACCCTCTAAGAGACCCTACACGGGGCCCTTTTTGTACCTCCACAAGAGGCCCTTTCAGATGCCCTTTCGAAGGCTATTTAGTATATCCACGAGGGACTCTTATACGACCCCTGGAAGGGCCTCGAACAGGTGGATGATGTGTTCCTAGGTACTGTCATATCATTCCTAGCTGGAGACATGGTCTTTGGTAGAATGGTCTGTTGTTATATACCCTGACCAAGAGAAAGGGCCCTCTTCTTATTGCTTAAAGTTATAGGGGTCCTACTTTAAAGATGTATATTCCTACCCGTACAAACTAGAGAAAAATGTTGAGGATCTAACGTTCCAGGGGGCTGTGCCTTGAGTGGATCCCAAAATGGCCCCCGAACTGATTACCAGATTAGGTTAGTGCCTGTGCCGAGGTGCAAGCCTCCTGATTGGTCGTAAGCTCATCATTTATTTTTTAACTTTTTCCTTTTGTTATTGGTATAATTCATTGAAAAGGGAAAGAGAGGACGAAAGAATACTATAATCGGGATAAATGACGGTATTACTGTGTTTTAACTAGTGGGTAGCCTAGTTTATTTGATTTAGAACATGCAAAAGGCGAATGCCAGCATCATGCCTATTAAAATGAATAAATGACCACATATGAAATCAGGCCAACCGAAAACTAGGGAATGAGGATAGCAAGGTCAGCTCCCAGGGATAACGTCCAGCATGCCCTCATTTCTTAGAAGCCGCGCCATGCTAAGCGCTTGCTGCAGGCCGGCAGTGTCTCCAATGACCTCAAGCATTTGCGCAATATGTTCTCGCGTGGCAGAATTGGCGCCGCTGGAATTTCCTGCAATAAACAACGGCCACAGGGTCCGGATTACAGCCCCAAAGGCTGTTTCCCCAGATGTGAAATGGTACGGAACGCTAGCACAAATATCATCTACGAGTTCCTTCATGATGGCCACAGACCGGTACACCATCTGTTGGCATTCTGGTGCCTTTTGTTGCTCCCACAGGCTGAGTGACATCTTTCGAATCATCTCGTTGACCACGATCCGCATTAGACGATAGTTGTTCCACAAGGAGGCCAGGTTGCCATTATAGTATACGTGATACCTGCGACAATGCTTGGGAAAATGAGGACAATTTTTGAAGCCCGGCTGCGAGTCATCGACGATGAAATAACGCCAGAATGGACTCAGCGACGTGCGCCATGATTCTACATCCGCGTCAAGGAGAAGAGCCTCGGGGATCAACTGTTGTAGATCCCGGACAGGATTGTGGTGCGCACGCGCAAGATGAACGCGAAGCGACAGATCGCTCAGCCGGATGAGAAGATCGTAGAGATCCTCAATTGCTTGGAAATGTTCACTGCGCTTGGACCGTGCGGCTTTTGATAATGCCGCCATCCAGGGCGTATTGTGGCTCACGCTTCTGTAAAATATATTGCTGATTGCCTGCCAAGAATCCATCAGCCCCAGAATCCAACCGTCTGGAGCAGGGTGACCCACATTTTGCATCCGGACCAGGGTAAATAGCTCCAGCCCTGGGCGCGAGTTCAATTGCTCCATGCCCCTCAGCTCCAGGAGTTTGGTCGCGCCATTCACATGCTTCTGCCAGCTCCGCAGCCTATCGGCGGGATTAGATGTTATCATCTAAGGTTGCATTAGAAGGTGTCGATCTACTGGTCGAGAATCTCACCTCATAGGTGCTGAGCAATAGTACCGCCCCCAGCGTGGAGTTCGATTTCACCGACAGTGGATCCCTGAGGGCGTCGTTGGTGGCACGCAGGGCAACGGCGTATTCTTGCCATGCTAATCGCCGGGATTCAGGGCGTCTCGATAGGCTTGCCAGCCCTACGGCCTTGATGGTAGCTTGGAGCGCAGGGGAGGGGTTGACCTGCAGGATGTCCGATAAATACGCCAGTAAGCCTTGGTTTTGGCCGGTGCCAACATAATAGGTGAAGACGTAAGCAATGGCTGGCTCGTCCGGGGACATGGGTGGAGCCACTAAGGGCGGTGGGGTGGACCTGGACTGGTCTGGAGAAGGTGACTTGGTCGCGGTGCGTCGGGCTTGAGCCTTTACAGCGACCTCCTGGGACTGATCCAGGATTCTGAGGGTGTTGGGGTCTCGATATCCGGAGCATTCCTGGTTGACACGCAAGCATTGCGAACACGACGGTTCACGCCGATCGCACTATTCGGTCAATTTAGTGCCATGAATCCCCTGGGGAGTGAGCAGTGACGTACAGTCAGCCGTCGCTTCCGGCATAATTGACATCCCAGACCGGGCTTTCCTCTGTAAACCATGGCTGAGCAACTTGGCAACTTCTCAGAAGGGTAACCAGATCGGAGAGGGTCTGCGCGAGGGGCTTGGCTTTAAAGCCCACCGACCAGGGGCCGCGGATTTAAATACCGGTGGAGCCACGAATCAGCTGGCAGCTTGTCAGCCACTGGCGACGTTAGGCTGACAAGCTGAACGCCCCGGCCGCGGCTCGTGTCCGCAGCCAATCCGCATCTTAGGGCTTCCCGACCCGTCCCGCTTCTCTTGCCAGTTGACTGTCGATCAAGGTCGTCTTGGCCGATTGGCATACCCAATTAGGCTTACGGGGCCTGATGGGGAGAATCCAAGTCAGAAAATAAGATGCGGCGCCTCATCGGGCTCACAGCTGACAGCATCCCGATGTGCTTGCCATTTTTGGACCTCTCGGAGACGTATATAGAGGTCATCCCCAGCACACATTGTAAAGGCAAAGAGAGCCGATCTACATTCTCTAGACATTTACTTCATCAGCCTTGCTGTCAACATGAAAGAAACTGCACTGTTGGCATCGATTTTCTTGGGTGTCTTGCCCTGTAAGTCCGCCGTGAAGATGCGGGGATTGATCCCGTTCTCCCTGCTTTACCAGCGAGGCTAATGCTGAACTTTGCAGATACACTTGCCTTTCCATCTCCGGTAAGCCAGGGCCATGTGTCACGAGACATGAGTCCCAGGCCTCGGGCCCTGCCAGATGCCCCAAACGGTTATGCCCCCGTCCATGTTACCTGCCCGGCAACCCGGCCTCGTCTTCGCAGCGCGTCGACGCTCTCCCCTGAAGAGATATCTTGGCTGGACACGCGACGTAGCCAGACCGTGCCTGCCCTCAAAGACTTCTTCGGGCATGTCGAGATCGACGACTTTGACGCCGTCAGCTACCTCGAACGCCACTCCAACAACTCGGCCAGCCTGCCGAATATCGGTATTGCCATATCAGGCGGTGGCTTCCGTGCCATGTTGAATGGTGCTGGTGCCATCAAAGCCTTTGATAACCGTACTGAAGGTGCCACTGCCAAAGGCCAGCTGGGTGGTCTGTTGCAGTCGGCCACTTATGTCGCAGCCCTCAGCGGAGGTTCCTGGATGCTCGCCTCGGTCGTTATTAATAACTTTACGACAATTGCTGCCCTGCAGGAAGACGTCTGGGACCTTTCTTCGCCGAACATCTTCTATGGACCGGCCTCCATGGAACCCGCAGACTATTGGGGTAACATCACGGCGCAAGTCAAGGCGAAGAAGGCGGCAGGCTTTGTGACTAGTGACGCAGACATTTGGTAATATCTTCGTCTACTCAATCTGAAGAACTACAGTTAACCAAGCTTTACAGGGGTCGCATGGAAGGCTATTATTTCTTCAATGCCAGTCATGGTGGAGTTGACCTGACCTGGTCCTCCATTGCGAAAACGAAGAACTTTCAACACGGAGAGATGCCACTGCCTCTGGTAGTGGTTGATGGCCAGTATTTTAACTTGTCCGGCGAGGAACCCACCCTGCGCGAACCCGTTTACGAGTTTTCCCCCTGGGAGTTTGGCACTTATGATGATTCAATCCATGGATTTGCACCGCTCGAGTATCTGGGCACTCGGTTTGTGGACGGCGTGGTACCAGAAAATGAGACGTGCGTCCGTGGCTACGATAACGCCGGCTTCATTACCGGCACGTCCAGCGATATCTGGAACGAGAACAATGGCTATGATATTGCTGCAACCCTACGCGGGGTAATATCCGAACTCTCGACCAACACCACCGAGGGGACCGAGGCTGTGCAAATGTATTCTGCAGTTTTGAAGGAATTCCTCAGTGCGGTCAGTTCCAACAGCTCGGTCGTGAACGGACCGGCCGCCTACGACCCGAATCCTTTCTACCAGTACAACAAGGACTCGTCACCATTTGCGCAAGACACGAGACTCACGGTGGTTGACGGGGGCGAAGATGAGCAGAACATCCCCCTCGAACCGCTCATCCAGAGAAAGCGCAATGTGGATGTCATCTTTGCTGTGGATTCCAGCGTCCAGCCGTACTGGCCTAACGGGACATCCCTCATCTCCACCTATGAACGTGTGCTTGCTGGTTTGGCCAACGACACTTCCTTTCCTTCCATTCCCGACGCCAAGACCTTTGTCAACCTGGGTCTCAATAGCCAACCGACCTTCTTCGGCTGCAATAGCTCCAATCTGACGACGCCGGCACCCTTGGTCGTGTACTTGCCCAACCACCCCGTTACCTACATGTCGAACGTGTCTCAGGAAGTGACGAGCTACAACACCTCCCGGCGCGACGCCATGATCATCAATGGATATAATATTGCCACCCAGGCAAACGGCACCTTGGATGCTGACTGGACTACTTGCGTGGGCTGTGCTATTCTCAGCCGTTCCTTCGACCGAACTGATACCACGGTCCCGGAGGCTTGCAGTCAGTGCTTCCAACATTACTGCTGGAATGGAACGATCGATAACCGGACTCCATCTGCGTATGACCCGAATGTGCTGTTGCCTTCTTCAGCATAAATTGTTCGCTGCATGGAATGATTCCGATGCTCTAGGATAATGGGATATGAGGTTTGCGGGTTAAGAAATTGGAGTCAATGGAAATGAAGTTTTGATTTTTTGCATTGTTGTGTCCATATTGTTAGACCCCTTGGGAGTGTGCGCGGCTCGACATTAGGGCTCTGTGAATCCTGTACAGATGTTATCTTTACAATTCAATAGAATCAGTTAATCCAGAAACCCGTATTGAATGGATGAGACCTATTTTAAGCTGACAATTCAATTTTCAATTTTCCGAAACAAGAATATGGTCAGATGCCATTAGATAGACCACTCCTGTGTACGATTCGCGGTTGTCTTTCGTGCTCTAATTGCATTTTATAAGTAGTATGCATGGAATGAATCGAACGCTTGGTATTACATGTTTTGTTTGTCGTAATTAACCATCTTTCATTACTTATCATGAGGGGATTTTACGTACGGGACAAACTGATACATACAGACCAGCAGTGAACATACATTCTAGGCAGTAAATGAGACATTGAGGATTTTACAGCAGAAGGAATCAAATATGGCTACTTCATATTCTAATGCGACTAGCTATTCCCCGCTATCTTGTTTATTGAATGAATTCTACTTGGGACCTCACTTACCCATTGGCCGCTATCACGGATACCCACATGAGAGTGAACGGACCATCCGCCGGCCAGATGAATCGTACAGTGAATTGCCCCAGTACAGGATTAGCACCAAATTGCATCGGCAAATTCACTTTTTAGGCGGTTACGGCCGACAGCCCAGGGCTCGACGGATGCCGAGATGCGAAGATGTCAGCGGAACGCGCAGTCGATGTGGAGGAACTTTCCTACGGAAGCTTTCAGGCAGGGAGTCCTCCACACGACGGATGGAATATTCCGACACTGAATCGAAATCAGATGACCGTTGGCAAGCTATATTAACCCAGACGATTCCCGTCCTCTTTGGCTGGGACGTTTCTCAACCACTGCGGTACTTCGAGCAGAGTCGCTAGCTTCGCCTCACTTGTAATTCTCTCGTATCAACTTATATCCAACTCATCCTACTCACGTCAATCTCCCTGCATTAGTCAACATGTCGATCTACGAAGCCTTCGTTCGCTGTGAGCATGCGTTTGAGGAGCTATCTGACGCAACATGGTCATATCACGGACCGTATCATTACGGGGTGGTGGACGACGTTAACGATTATAAAGCGTGGGGAGAACTGGTCGGGGCGGCTTACTCGAGTGGTTTACTCGAGCGTTCCTTGGACAACAAGCTCAGAGAATCGTCCCCTCTGCGAGATAGCGTCAGTATTCTGTACCCTTGAGCCAAACATATCCTAACCTTGCTCTGCTCTCAGGTCCCTTATCAGCTAGCTCTCCTTGAGAAAAGCATCGACAAAGCTCGTCAGATTCTGGAAAAAGAGACGCTTTTTTTCGAAACACCTTGCCATAAACCCTACGACGCCCATTTCAAACTCTTGGAGCCACAGGCCAAGGAGGTCTTGCCGTGTGAAGATTCCCCCGAATACTGGGATGACGATACCATTGGATCCATCCCTTCCAGTCCCGCATCGGAGGATTATGATTCGGATTCTACGGCTTATTCGGATCCCCCAGAGGCAACCGAGTTGCAGAAGGCCGTGGATTTGATTCGGCTTGGAATGGAATCTCTTTGGGAGCTCGATCTGGAGAACCCCGAGTCGCTCGATCTATTTGAGTCGGCCTACGACGAAGAAGTGTCGCGCTTCGAAGATTCGGACATTGTGTTGGTCCGGGAGAGTTTCCCTGACGAGCGTCTTGGCGAAGATGTCAGGCGCCGCTTGGGAAAGATGATTACTATGTGTCGGCAGATACTCTTCGATCGACGGAGGGAGAGAGGTCTGCCCCCGCAAACTCTGGCGCCGTCCGTCATCAAACCAGACTTCCCCATGGGGAGCTCGTCTGACGACCCGGATTTGCGCATCAGGGTGCCACATCCACCGGTTGAACTGAAAGAAGGAGAAGCGACGGAGTTTGAATGCAAGTATTGTTACCGTGAAGTCCGAATTGATGGCCATCGTGCCTGGGAGTAAGTGCACAACTTCCCGTGGTTCTTAACTTAGCTAATATCTCCCAGGGAGCATGTCATCAATGACTTGCAGCCATACGCATGCACTTATACAGAGTGCAATGATGCTACTCACTTCTTTGAAGACATGGACGAGTGGATTCGCCATGAAAAGAAGGAGCATGACAAGGGGTGCTTCTGGTGCAATATGACCGGACATGACACCTATGAAGACCGCGGAGAGTTTACGAAGCACATGGTAGAGGATCACCACATGCAAGCTGAGGAAGTATCTCCGCTTCACTACTTCTGGCACGCCTCCGTGACTATCGGGGACCCACCGAGCGACCAGCCAGGAGCAGAGGAGCTCTGCAATCTTTGCTTCCGGCATACCTATGACAGGAAGAAGCATGTCGCACGCCATTTGCAGCAACTCGCTATGTTTGCCATCCCTTGGGAAGATTTTGGCACTGCAGTCAATGAGGAGACTGATACTGACGACCATGATGAGATCGACACTTAGGTATTGAGGGGGGCCGTAACCCCTGATTTGGTTCGCCTGGCCCCTCATGCCCCTGTGTCTTGGACTGCGTTTGTCATTCTTGACTCAGACTGATCCTTCCTCTTTGTTCCATGAATCACAGTCTTTACCGGTATATTGTTTGCACAGAAATTGACCACTTGCTTCTTTCCACTCTCGTATTCAATCACAGGCTATCCAGTGATTGTCCAGAAAAAGACACTCATCGTAGTTGATATTTCCAATCGACCTCTTAGGAACGGATAACCTCGGTAAAAACGAATCAACACCAGCTCCATCGATCTCCAAATACGTCAATTTAAATCTGTGAATACCATCCAGCCTTCCAACACACCCCATCACAACACCAACAAAAATAATGTGAAAAGAAATCTACCTCCCCTTCTCCACATCCCTAATCTCCTGCACCTCCCACTCCGCTCTCTCAGCCTGCCGATTCCGCCACGCTTTTTGGATAATGAGGACCTGGATGCCACACAGCACGATAAAGACAACCACAAAGTCGAGAATTACACCGGGCTCTTCGCTGGCCTAGCTGCGCTTGGTGATAGCCATTTTCTTTCTGGTTGATATTTTGGGTGGAGGGGTGGTAGAGGTGTTCTGCATGTTGTTAGGGTTAGAAGGGAATATGTTGTAGAGACAATGTACTTACATTAATGTGATCTCAACGGAATCTTGTAGCGATGACCTGGTTTCTTGTTCATAGATAGCGAGAGGAAGAAAAATAAGTTTCTGTGATGTATCTCTGCCTAGTCCCAAGAAACCAACCCATCCTTCCTCCCAACATACATCGGTATCTCACAGCACAATGTATACTTATTAAAATGGCAGTACCACCCACCCACGAACAATCCAATATCCCCCTTCGTCTCTATTCCTTGACCACGACATACATTGTGTCATCACCATCGAAGCATCACCATATCTCACCATCACAATCAATAATATAGAAATATATAGATAGTGATGTCAGTATTTGCGGCCCAATAACCGGATCGAATGAAGAAAGAACTCACAGGGGATGTACTAGTAGTACTATGACTATGTATAGGGATTCCCGGAACCCAAGACCGGGTTTATGCCAAGCTCTAGCCATCGGACGAGGGCCGTATATTCGATGCGGGCAGGCGGGGTTCCATTGGTGGGCGGTGGGTGGGGTACTTAGCTGAGGTACGGAGTACGGTCCGGAGGGTTCCATTATTTCTTTAGTGGACTAACTATGGCATTGTCGTTATACTTTTGACTGCGTTTGGTATATAGATCTGAATCGATGATAAATAAATACTATTAATGACATACTATGTAGGGGGAAAAAACCCCCCCCCACTGATCACGCTTGCTACTATGTTCCAGTTATTATGGGAATATTTCAATCGCAAAATTGAAACGTGGGTCATTAGATTACGTGCAAGTACCGAATTGAATTATTAGCAGCTACGGCATCAACTTAATACTACGAACTTGCATAATCCCCAGTGAGTTGAAATCCTCCCAACCAGGCAAGCTAAGCACTATCTCTCTCTCCCATGATTGGTGCGTGGCGCCCGTGGTGATAACCCCTGATAGCCCCAGTCGCCGTGGGTCCGCCCCGACCAAGCTTTTCCCCTCCGCAGATACGACCTAGGTAGACTCTGAACTGAGAGGCAGTTAGGTTAAACAAAACCTATAACCACATACAACGTATTTCAGAATCACATTTACTGGTCTACTCTTGGGTTTTATTATCAGACCCTAATGCCAAGAATGGCTAGTCCCCTCATGCACCTTTTATGTACCTGTTTGTATGATAAAAAAAAAAAGGTCACATGATTTCAGTAAGTGATCGGAAAATTATAAACCCGCATCACATGACATTCTCGGTCGCTATGCATCACGCGCGGTCTCTCCCGGAGTTGTTGTTATCCCCCCCTTGATAGCTGCAACTATGGCTTCCAGTACCTATAGACAAAAACCACTATCCGACGCCAGACTGGACTTCGAATTCGGGGCCTGGAAAATCGGCAGAAATCTTTCAAGCAAAGTCCGACAACAGGAAGACCGACAAGGCGGTTTTACATACGAACGGCACGAGGTATATGAAGCGACAAGGATTGATCAACCTTCGAAAACGCCTGATATCATAAAGATTAAAAAGCAGTAAGTCGGTACTTTTTTCTGAGGGAAGAGACACAGGGCTATGGAGAGGGGGGGGACTAACGTGGATAGAATTGTCTCTTGGATTAACTATGGTTATTCCGAGCCTAGTGATGAGGTTTACCGTGAAATCCACAATCTATCCCAGTTAGAAGACTGCAGGAGCACGCCTAAGCTTCTTGGATACGCCCTCGGAAAGCAAGGCTCCAGTGATGGACTACTAGGCGGGTACATTGCACATATCGTGATGCAGAAGGTCCCTGGAGAGAATCTACATGGATTCGACACACTTACGAAAGAGGAGCAGAATCGTATTCGAGTTGCATTTATAGATGCGTTATGGTATGGCTCTTTCGTAAATCATGCGACAGAAAAGGCCGAGATGGAAAACTTTTTGAGTGAGAACTCTGCTAACGGACCTTTAGGGAGCTGCGTTCCCGCCATTTCACCCATAGGGACCCACGAAGAGAAAACATTATATGGGAACGCGAAAGTGGGCAATGGTACGTGGCTTTCTTGACTGGTCTCCGGTTCCTGCTGACTTGTTGCAGTTTTATTGTGGACCTGGAAGACGTTGAGCACCATACAAATCGAACCGAGGATGATGTGTGCCTTGACGCATTAGAACAATTGGAGTACTGGGGTCTGATTGAGGGACAGTATGACAGTGCACTCTTCTTTCAGAAGGATCAATTACTGGAGGATTTGAAAACCCGACTTTACAGTCAGTGATCAGCCAGTGTCAAATCCATCTTCATCATTACTTACACTCTTTGTTCCTCTCTGAAATCTACGAGTGGCCCATATTACGTGAGGCGATGTGGTGGATTTTCTAACATACTGAGGTTTAGGTACCTGCAGAGCATCGCCCCCATTGTGCCATTGAGGATAAATCAGGCCAGTAGACGTTATATAGATACTAGGCCTGTCTGGCGCTGTATAAGGAGCCAATATCAAGTTAGAGCATTCCAAGACAAACCGTCTTTGGTATTTTTAAAATCCAATGAGATTCTCGCCATGCTGGAAGCCGCAAAGAGTGCATGGGAACACAAGGAAATGTCTGCTTTCTCCATGCTGGCTACTCGAGAACGCAATCTGCTATGCCTAGTTGGGGGAATAAAAACAGTGAAAGGGCTGGACCCAGTCAGCCATCCGGAACCGGAACATCATATGTTCCGGCCCATCTGGTTCCGCGGTTGTGCCCCAAGGAACCATGGAGATATAGGGGAGAGTCCCTTTGGGACTCTCCGAGGTTTGAGAACGTAAGAAGGATATACGTAGCCAGGTCTCGCTCGTACTAGATCGGTTTACTAGACCTTACGTTTAGCCTACCAAGGCTGATTAGCCCTCCACAACCAGAGAGGGGTAAAGTAGAAGGTTGACCCACAATTGCCATACATACCTATAATGGACACCAACAGGGCAGAACTAGCAGCAGACTGTAACTCACTGTTCATGCCCCTGGCACTTTTACTCAACGGGTCCGAGACCTCCGGGCCGTCATATAACCATGTGACTTGGTGCTTATTAGCTTGTCTATTTCCCCGCACCGTCCCCCTCTCCCGCTGCTATCTTCTGTTCCACGCTCAGTATTCTAGACCACTGTCACAGTTCCTGATTCCTAGACTCCATTCTTATCACTCTACCACTAGCCCAGTATAAGTGAGACCATTGACTTGGTGGAATTTCTAACAGCATATGACCTGACGACGGATTGTTTTCCTGATATCATGGGTACCTCTAGGCATTCCTCGGGCACCGGGCTGCATAAAATCGATTTCAAAGGCAAGCTCGAGTACTGGGAGGGCTTTCAGCAGGATGTTCGCGGGGTATTTTTAGGGATTCAGTGGGATGACCATTCGAAGCCGATGACAGTCAGGCTCACAGCCGAGGGGGACATCCATTACTGTGAACACTTCCTGTGTGGTGCCGAGATCTCTACCAGCGGTAGATATGCGACTCATGTTCTGAACCCAATAGGCGGGGTCGCCAAGAAGCTAGGCTATTCGTTAACGTTTAGTGACTGGACTGCGGCTGGGAAAATGCTTTCATGGTCCTCAAATATCATAGACCCCACTGAGAAAGAACAGAAGGATAAACGCTCGATTCCGGACTACGCCCTCATCTGCACGTCACCCAAGGAGACACGGGCGCTGGGGGAGGCTAAGCATCCATGGGGTACTCGCCCGGACCTGTACGTGAAACACACCCGGCAGGGAGTTAAGGACTATGAAGATCAACTTCGTCGATTCGTTGGTTAGTGTATGACGACTGAAGTGTTGGGAGACACGTTCTTACTTCGTATTAGGGCAGATATCTCGGGATATGTGGGCAGCCGAGTTGAAGTTTGCCTTTATGACGAACTATAGATGGACCGTCTTCCTACGACGGGAGCTGGTTAACGGGACATGGACGCTGTTCTACTCGGATGCAATACCTTACAATGCACGGTCGATTCTTGAGGATAAAAGCTGTCAACGTGTATCGGTAAGAGAGTGTATGTTGTATCTCATGCATGCTGTCTCCGGGGCCGAATCTATCTGGTCGTTGAAAGGCCAGGCCCGTGAACCACTCCCACACTGGGCGGAGGTTCTATCACCACCGCCCAGGACGACGACCGAATCGACCACGGCTTCCAATCCATCACAGCTAAGAGCACCAATACCTGCTGGAACTAAGATGCAGCTACCCGAGCGACCTCGGCCCACAAATACCCCGACTTCATCTGCCGTATCCCCGAAGCCACCACAGCTAGAAACTAGGGGGAAAGACACCCCGAAACCTTCCGAGACCAACAGCATCGAGGGCTTTATGGATGTCGGTCAACTTACCGCTAGTAAAGTGCTAGGAAAGGATTACTATGTGTGCAAACTCAACGGAAAGAGCATGGCGAAACTTTCAAGTGAATGGAAAGACGAGGGTGGCGGACGTGTTTCTCATTCCCAAGCAAAGGTGCATGGAATCAGGCCAAAAATAGCAACCAAGTAGCCTCCTACGAGATATTTTTAGTTGTCAAGTTTCTCAGATATTTACCATATCCCAGGGAATAGTAAAATGTATTTCACTGTATATTCGGAACATGGGGCATCTAAATGAACGTCTAGCGGAGCTGATCTTGCAACTTGTTGTACCACGGCCGGAGAGACCTAGTAGTTTTCTATAGCCAGTCTCTTATTATCTATCATGGTAGCTTTGATAATAGTGGTGACATTATGATAGCTAGACAGCCTGTCGTGATATGTACCATCCAAATAGGGGCCGGAAATATAGGCTCATCCGCTTGTAGGCAAATTAGGGCTTCGGAACTAGGGTTTGGAAACAAATCGATATGCTCACGCACGAGAGCGCATTTGGGTCCATCTGTACAGGATATGTACCCTGTGTACTGTATCAGGAATTAGGATATGCAGTGATACTGCACTCATCATAGTGGTCTGATATGATTACGTCCCGACTGACCAGGTCCAGCGTTGGTCAATGCTGGTGCCGACGGGAATATCTAGAATAATGCGGGCGCCATTGCTGTGCTGTACATGGTTATTCACGATGAGAAACAGGGTTTCACAATTCTGATGAAGGAGTGTGACATCAATGTCAACATTTCCTCTGCAAGGTATGGGGCTCCACTACATCAGGCTTGCCGTTGGGTCAGGAAGGATATGGTGGAGCGGTTGGTAGAAGGAGGCGCCGATGTCAATCTGGTTGTCTCCGGTCAGCCCGGGACCCCCTTACATTCGGCCTGTCAGTTCATGGAGGGTCAGGGTCCTGAGGAAATCCTGGACATTATCCGGTACCTCATCGCTCAAGGGGCAGGTGTGAACCGGCCGGCCGGACTTTATGGCAGCGCACTCGCTGCGGCGGCGGCGGCAAGTTGGCCACGAACCCTGCGGTTGCTCCTCAATGAGGGGGCCTTTCTAAACCCACCAGATGAAATGGGTCGTCTGCCGATCCACTTTGCCGCGTTCCACGGCATTGGCAATTTTCGGATCCTGGTGGAAGCCGGAGCGGACGTAAATGTCCGGGACAAGGTTGGGCGCAGTCCACTTCATTGGGCTGCCATGTCAGGGCGTGTGCAAGTGGTCGAGTGTATTCTACGGGACTTCGAGGGAGCATGTGTGAATGAGAGGGACCTTGATGGCTGGACACCACTGTGTTGGGCTGCACGAGGGACAAACGGCCCCTCCGGCCAACATCTGCCGGGGGAAAGGTCGGATGCATTTGAAACCATTAAGCTTCTCATTCAACACGGAGCGGACCCAGCTATAACCGGCTCCATCAATGGGTCAACATGGTCACCCCTTGAAATCAGCCGCTACAGTGCTGCATCTGCTCGGGTTCAGATGTTGTTGAGGCCCCTCTCTAAAGATCCAGGGGCTATCTCCAGTCCAGCGAAAGCAGGCGCGAGAACCCGAGCCCGTTGTGAATATTGCCACTGGGTACGTTTGCCTGCTGCTTCCATTTGGATCTATTCTTGCTAACCGCTATCGCTAGACAATTCAGGGACTGCAATACAAATGTGAGACATGTCTCGAGGTGGTCTTTTGCAATAAGTGTTATGCACATTGTGATATCCTTCATTGTCTTCATCCGGATCACACGTTTCAGGTGATTGGGCAAGAGTTGGACAAACCCCCATCCGATTTTGCCTCTGCATGGGAACAGATGGGTGATGGGTCGGATTCGGATTCGTTTTCGGATCACAGTACCCAGGGCTGAGGCAGCAGTGTTGCATGGTAATAATTTCCGGGTGAAACACCGCCAATAGAACCTCAATCGTGACAGCAGATATGTACCACATCTGGAAGTCGATGCGGCATTACCCGACGGGGGTCCCCGTGGGATGAGCTATCTAGGCACAGGTTAAATATAAGGAGGATCAGGCGATTCATGCAGCAGCATGGCCAAAGCTAAAAGTGTCTGAAGGATTGATCTGCGCCCAATGCTCCACTGATTTGCCATTGCAGATGCTTCTTGACGCACCGCCAGGGCACGGGGGAGGAAAAGTGGGGAGGTCTTACTAGTTGACAGGCGAAGGATGCAAAGGATCGACGGATTAAGAACGGTGTCACCGGGCACGACTAGTGTCAGGCAATGCTTGACTTTGGCAGACAATGGAATGCTAGTGCTTCTTTCTCTTGGCTGAACTAGGGCGTGGTGACCCTCGCCGCGCCGCAGTGCCTTTTCTCCATTGTCCTAAATTCTCATCTTCGTGGAGCACCTTTTTTAGCACCATTAAACCCTCCCACTTAACACAATTCGTTCCTGAACTAAACTACCCCCACCACTGACCAGACCCCTAGTCCAGGACCCTACCCCTAGCTGCAGATAGGTAGGTACAGCAGCCGGCAGGTTCCGACAAGTGGGCCGGAGATTTCTCGGCAAAACCCGCACGACGCTAGGAGCCACACTTAAAGTTATTTAGAGTGCTACAGAACTGTTTTAAGTAAGATCTACGGGATCTTATCTGCTGCCTATTTGCCAGCATCCTATGGTCACCCCCATGCCTTGGCCCTGACAGATGAACCCACTCCGTAGATACTTCCCGTTTCGGTAATGCATCCTTGTTCATACTTCATCGTATCTCAGACATGCTTGATCCTTCGACCTTGGGGGAGGAAGTACACCGCTAGATGGATGAAGTGATACGGTGGCATACGACAGAGGAAAGTCATGGCGATGGAGTGGTTCACGGGGATATAAAAGTCGCCTTGTGTCCTGGGAAGATGCTCACTTCATCAAGCATCCAACAATCCTCAGACAAAGCAAAACATAACCTTTCTTCCGAATCAATCAACCAATCAGCCAGACAAAATGGTCCGCCTCATCACCCCCGTTCTCCTCCTCCTCAGCGCCATCGCTGCCCAGGCCTGCACCTACTGCCAGTGCGAGTTCTCTGACTCTAGCCACTGCTGCGTGTACTCGGTACGCCCCCTCCCTTTTCCTCCTTTTAGTATAAAGATATCAAGAACTAATGCTAATGTGTTGCGGGGTATAGGACGCCAGCGTCGGCGAGCTCGACTGCGCCACTGTCTGTGCCAAGGCTCATCGCGCCGACGGTGTCAGCAACGCTGATGGTACTGCCGGTACCGCTTGCAATGCGGGGGGAAAGTACAAGTGCGCTAGCGCTTTTACGGCCCAGGATCGCACCCCTTGTTACACTGAGTAAGCGGGGTTAGGGGGAGTGGGTATCTAGGGATGAGATCACCTAGACGGCGGATAGAAAGAGTTAGTGGAGAGATATCCGTTTAGGGATTAGTGTGGGTAGTTCCGGGCTTCTTATGTTAGTTGGTACGGATAGTATGTTTTGAATGAATATATGTATACATTGTCGATCTTGTCACAATCACCAAGAACAAACCCTTCACCCATTTCCATCCCTTCCTATCCCTCTACAAATGCCACCTAAACACCCCATCCCATCCCCGGCACCCTCAAGTCTCATAAGACAAATAACCCCCACTATACGGAATCCACCTCGTCTCCCAGACAACCCCATACGGCGCCCACCGTGCATTCATCGCATTCACATACGTTCTCAACCGACCATTATACCGATCCAGCGCGGCGCCATGAAAACAAATCGACATGCCACAGGTGAAACACACCAGGAAGAGTTCTTTTTCTTGGTCTTTGGTGAGTTTCTCGGACATGCTGCGGATTTGGTACATGTCTTGCTCCCACATGGATTTTGGGACCCCGAGGCGGCCCAGTACGGGAGGGAATCCGGTGGGGAGGCCGTTGGGGGTCGTGGGGAATTCGACCCGCGTGTGTTCGATGGAGAGGGTTGTGGTGGACATTGGTTCTGGAGATATGGAGGTTGGTTAGTTGGAGAGGGATGGAAGGGGAGGGGGGGGGGGGGGGGGGGGGTGGAGTGTGTGAGGGGGGGTGTCGCTAGTGGTGTGTTGGGGGGGCGGGGGGGGGGGGGGGGGGGGGGGGTTGTATGGGGGGGGGTCTTACGGTAGAGGTGGGGTTAGATGGAGGTTTTTTAATGATTTGGAGATGTGGGACTGTGAATTGGAATTAGAATGGGGATTTGGAGAGTAGTAGCGGTGTATACATATACTAGACAGTTGGAGGTCTGATGACTTCAGTAGGTTTAGTGGAGGGGAAATACTTCTGCCTAGATGATGGCTTTATAGCAGACCCAATCTAGCTTTCCTTCGCCACTGGTTTCTCAGGCAAAGAGAAACAGTGTCTAGCATAGTAACAGTGTGAGCAAATACACGCTTTGTGAGGGATTTTTGACATAGGACTCAAACTCACCCCTCATGGGTGGTCACTCGTGAACTTGGCAGACCCTTGATGGAAACAATCCAATAGAAGTTATTATTCAATCCAGTTCCAACCTTACCGTCCATTCCAGTCCCATCAATTGGTCAAGAGACCACAGCCAACACATCCGTACATTCCATGGGTTGAGGGGAAGTGTATCTCGAGATGGCCTAAATGATGAGCCAGGGACAGACAGTGTTTCATCTTAAAGTCAACTCTCGCGTGGTCTAGATGAGTTTCCTGATTAAAGTTCATTACGGTGGAAATAACTGCCCACCACTAGGAGACTGGTTTCCACAACATGCCCGACATTAATGCAGCTGGACCGAACACTGACGGTCAGCACTCTAAATTTTAGGTGTTGGACCCTGGTCCTACCTAGTTTCAAATTGCTTAGTCCGTGATAGGGTCTGCGTTGCTTGGTTGTGGCGGGCCTGGAATCACAACGACCCTGAGTAGTTGTCTGGGTTCGTGGAAGCTGGGTTGGGGGTCAGAAGTTAATTTAAACTTTGGTATGTATCGGGTCGTATTTCCACTTGCTTGACTGAATAGATTGCTAGATGTAGGCAGTTAGTTACATGGCTTTTCATCATGTTATCAGGTGCGCTATTTCCATTGACTTTGTGGACCTGGTTATATGCCGCATATTATAATTCAATGCAGTTGAGGGGCATCCACGAGCCTGTTCTACCCCAAATCATGTTTATCATCGGCAAGGCTGTAATTACTCTCGCATAATCAGTAAATCCGTGGCAATCAGTAGAATGTAAGGAAAAAGGCCTAGTACTATCCCTATCCTGTTGAAACCAAATAAAGAACCCCTGTGCGTAGACCAGTGTCAGCCACGAAGACTTTTCCACACAATATTCCATACCGGCAGAAAGATCAATCAACCCTAACACCTCTCCCACCATCCCCACTCCACCCCCTCACCACCAACCAAGTAATCCTCTCCGTATGCCTAACCTCCAAATCCCTCTCCCCGGCCATTTTCACCAACCTCCTCCTCCTCTTCAAATCCCTCTCCCGTCCAGCAACCTCATACAACCGCAACGCCTCACCCCTCCAAACCTCATGCTGAACCTCCGCCACAACCTGCCAATCCCTAACCACCTTCGCCGCATCCCTCCTCCCCCCCTCCCCCCTCTCCTCCTTCCAATCCCCCTTCACCTCCGCCGCCAAATCCAAATCATGCACGTAATCAATCAACTGATATAACTGTCTCCCGGGGACCCTCACACTCGCCCGCACTCCCCTCATCAGGTCCGCTTTCTCTGGGACCGTCCACGCGGGACACAGCTCCGCGCATAAAGGGTATTCGGGATGCAGATCGAGGAGTTTGCGTAATGCCTTCCCGGTGAGGATATCCACGTGGAGATGGTTTGGGTGGAAGAGCGTCTGGTTCGTGAGTTTTAGGTATGCGGTTCGCCGTGCGCATGGACCTTGGATGTATATTGTGTGGAGGAGGCGGGCGGCGAGGTTCGTGCATTGGGTCATCAGGGTGGTCAGCTTGGTGGGGTCGAGATGGTGGGTGAAGTGCATGGGTTGGGTTGGTTGGTGGGTGTGGGTTAGGGCTGGGTGGCCGGCTTGGAGGATGTTGAGCTCGTCGATGAAGGAGAGGAAGATGTCGGAGGGGATGTTGTAGGTGGAGAGGATGGGCGCGTAGGCGCGGATGAAGGGTAGGTTGGGGAGGATGCGGTTGGAGATGTTGCACACGCGGGGGATGGCGATGATTTTGGAGAGGGGGGGTGGTGGGGAGGAGGGTGTTTTGGACGGAAGGGGTGGGTGGGTGGACATTGGGTGGGTTTGGTTGCTTGGTGGATGGGATGGGATTGGATGGGATATATTGGGGATGGTAGGGTGGATGGTGAAGATGGATGATGTTAGGATGTATCCTGTTTTTATTATTTGATGGGGGATGGGTTTTTGGAATTCTGTCAATTACAATGATGGAGTAATATATCTTCTCGTCTCGTATTTCTTCGGTCTATCTGAGCGGTGGCTTTCGCAGGAACAGGCATCTCATGGCACGGTTGCACAGACTTTAGAGCTATAGCTCCCCCCACCCCCAGATCTTACTCATTACATGAGAGTCTTTCTCTTGGAACTGGATTCAGGTCCATAGGAATTGTTTTCGAGCCAACAACCCCCAAACCAGCAACGTCATTATCGATACATGTCAAGGTTCGTATCATGCACACCCAAACCCCCCAGAACTGATACCATGGAAATCCAGCGAATTCAATTCACATCTCAGCATCCTACTGGCGCCCGCACGCTTGGTGCTTGCTATGCAGCGAGAACCGTGGAATCGCCTCGGGAAGCCGGGTCTAGGCCGGGTCTACAGCCAGATTGTCAAGCAGATGGATAAAGTTTGCCAAGCTCACACACACCACACCAGTATCCCACTACGGGCGAATCACCATCTATGCGATTCTACCAGCCCTTAACAAGCGGTTCTAGCTCGCGCACGGTTCCTCCTACATGAAACCCAGGAACCATAGAAACGAAGGGGACTGAACCAATGACTTGAGTGATGGATCCAAGGATCGCATTAGCGCATAGACAGTCTTTAGCTGAATGTCTGGGGTAGGTAGGTAGGTACATGATTTTGTGGTCTAAACCCTCTCTGTCGTCCCTTGTAGATCAAGTTGAAATTGGTAGAAGACTCTTAAATAAGATCCTCAATCTTCCCTCCCTCCAACAGTAACAACAACATCTCAAATTTACAAATTGCAATCCCAATCCCAACTTCCAAGTCAGATTCCTCTTCCACCATACTTCCCAACTCTCCAGCACCAACTCACCTATCCCCAAAACAACCACAACCACAACCACAAATAGTGCAGCACCATGCATCTCTACCCCCTCAACATAATCCCCGTCTTCCCCCTCCCCTTCCCCCTCGCCCTCCCCCTGGCCATACCCCTCACTCCCCGCGGCGGCCCCACCCAAACCGGCACCCCGGGCGAATACACCTGCTCGCAAAGCGAATGCAGCCAAGATGCATTGTGCTTCGACCGGCGTGGAGCTGCAATGCGTGAATGCGATGAAATGGGGGTATGGTATGTCCTTCCCCCCCCCTCCCTTACTTCTCTTCCGAGAAGAACCTTTTTTTAATTTGCTGTAGACATGGAATATAATGGTGTCTTCATGCAATGTGATTCGGATGATGGAGGGTTTCCGTGGTTGTCGTGTGTTTGTGTGCCTGATTATGCGAATTGTGGGTCTGGGTCTAGTTCTTCGTCTTCGGGTTCGGCTTCGTCGTCGTCTGCGGCTGCTCAAGGATCCGGATCAGGAGATGGATCGGGTTCTGGAGGTTCCGGGACGTCCGGGTCCGGGGCGGGAGGATTTGCGGGATGGAGACCTGGGGTTTGGGAGATCGGTGGGCTTGTGGGTGTGTGGGTTGTGGGGTTAGGGGTTCTTTAGGGGGGGGTATGTTATGGTGGGATGATCAAAAGTTTACTTGTGTACATGGTTTTGGATGGTGTTATACTTAGTATATATCAGTACTAAAAAACAACATATATATCTAATTGATCGTTCTCTAGTTCTTATTGGTTTAGGGTGCTATGGATCTAACGGGGAATGAAATGGGGGGGTTATGTGGATATCTAGCTAATGAGGAGACACTACTAGATGAAACTGGGTGTTTTGGGGGGGGGTTACGGGTTGTCGGATATGGTTTGTTAGAGGGGCTGGTTGTATGTTTTGGGGAGAGATATATAATTCCTCGTCGATGGTGGTTTGTACTCCGATTTTGGAGTGCTGGGATTGGACCAGACAGGATCCTTAGGGTATAGGTGTCTGGAGAGTTCTGTTTTGTTGCCGATAAAAGGAAGTTCAGGTAAATTAGGGCGGGACTGGTCACAGCGAGTTTGATGGCGTTGTAGGTGTATGACGGGCATGAATGTCCGGCACGGCGACAAATCTGCAATGAAGTCAGTAGTTATCGTATATTGAGACGGGAAGAATGTAACCTAGCTATTTGCCGACAGAAAAGGTAGTAATGGAAAAAAAGTCATCAAGATGGTAGTAGATTGCTCACTGCCCGAGTGGCACTAATCCATCCACTTGTGGCTGTCTGCAGCACATCGAGAACAACAGAAGTCGAGCAAGGACCTAACCTGGCCAGCCCGTACATCCCAATTCAACAAACTCATTATATATACAGGTACCATCAGGCATAATGTACAGAATACACACAGGCCAATACCTGCTTCATATAACCTCATAACATGATAATCAGGCTTCAGAGCACTGAAACATTAACGAACGGTTAAAACCATTAAAGTGATGGGAACAGAAAAGCAATTAATCAACATCACCACAGGTGAAAGGACTGTGGACATCGCCGTCGGCGTAGTTGTTTTTCTAACAGGGTTAGCGTGCATTCGCCAGAGGATAGGATGGCACTTACGATATCCTGGATACTGGAATAAAGACCACCCACCAGGACGACCAGACCGAAGATGAAACAAAACAGGTTCACCAAACTGATCAACAGGTTCTCCTTGGAATACCATTTCCCCTTGCGGATCAGGACGTACCACAAGACCGGGGGAAGGTAAAAGGAAAAGCCCGAGGTGAACAACGCCGACGTGATGGAGAGGAGGTCGTCGAAAAAGGGAATCGCCTCCGCAATGACCCAAGAGATGATCGTCAGGGCCGTGATCACAATCAGCCAGGTGATCCACCCCTTGGGGGTGTTGATATAACGAGTCACGCTGTTGGCGTAGATCCGGCCGTGGATCAATCGACCGGCCACAATGGTGCAGATGGCGCCGGAAATGAAAATCACCGGGAGGGCGATGCCAAAAGCAATCTTGCTCACGAGGTTGCCAGCCGACAGCAGTGCGGGCGATTGGACATCGAGGCCAACAAAGGCGTAGATCGTGGCTCCCGTGATGGTGTAGATGACGATCTGGAGAATTCCAAGAGACCAGATCGACTTGGTGAAATCCTTAGGCGTATGCATCTCATCCATGAACGAAAAGAGACAGCTGGCAAAGGTATACGCAAAGACAATGTTGCTAATGGCAATGAATCCATCGGAAAAGGAGGGATCACCTTGGGGCCATGCCGACCAGTCCACGGTAGCCAGACCACCAGGGGCATCAGTGCCGCGAATACCGGTAGCAATGATGGTGATACCGATGGCGGCGACGATGGAGATAAAATCCAGGTAGCCGAGCCAGGCCATATCAGCAAAAGAGGAAGGAATCGACAGCAAGAGAAGAATGACAGCGGAAACCACACTCCAAATGACGGAGCAGATTCCGCTGTCGGAGATATGACGCAGGGCGATGGTGCCGGTCAAGCAGTTGGAACCGGTCAGGAAAATCAGCTGCAGGATCAACATGGCCGTGAAGAGCTCCCGGCCCCAGGAGCCCATCAGCAAGGCACCCGCATCGCCATAATCCCGGACCGCCGGGAAGGCGAGCTTGACCTGTCCAATCACGTACGAGGTGTATATCGCAATCAAGCCTATGCCCACGCAGCAGATAACACCGGCCACCATGCCGAGGGCTGCAAACGCGGAAGGAATCGATAGCGCTCCCAGGCCAATGGCCTCCACAATCAGCATGATAGTCAGACCCCTCCAGCCGAGGCGGTGGTACTTGGCTTCTCCAGCCTCGATGATCTGCTGGTCTCCATCATCCACAGCCTCGGGCAGCTTGCCATCCACCCACGCGTTCAACTTTCCGGGGAGAGGCTTCTGGCTGGGGTCACTGCCACTGCCACTGCCGGGCCGATTGGCCTCTAAATTCCCAAGGGAAGACTCCATGGTGAGCTGAGCCGTTGCGAGCGTGTACTGGGGACGAAGCAAGGGAGAACGCAGCACATGAATAATGATCGAATCAAAATTGGAATTGCAGTGGTGAATGTGGTTCGCAGTTCTTGGGAGTGACATGGAATTTTCAGCGGCCATTACCGCGGGGTATTCGTCCTCGAAAGGCAATTACCCCCCGCCGTGACATATCCTCCCGGTGCGGCATTCCCATTGGTCAGTGGGGAGCATCATCCGATGGTGGAGACCAACCCACCAATGGCAGACGGGCGGGAAACTCTGCCGTATTCCGCTTTCAGCCCCTCTCATCGGCGTTTCTTTCGGGAAACATAAAAAAATTTGCAGGCGGTGGGTTCTGTCGTCGAGTCATCGTTCGCGACCGTGTCATGGTGTCATCGTGATTCACTTGGCATGCTTCTCTCTACTCTGTAAGAGAGATCGATCCCACTGAGATATAGTACCTAGATTAGCTTTCTTTATACTATAAGGCGTCCAATCTTATGTCACATATGACCGACAAATTATATTTTGGTGGCTCGTCAGCTGATTGGCGCCGGGAAGATCTGGTGGTCAATCAGATTCCAGAATGTCTTGGCACGCAAGGATGCTTATCTGATGCGGGGTCTGGCTATCACCGGCTATTGCTGGAGCAGCATGAGAAATCCAATCAGATTCTGATGGACTCGTACTGTGGTATGTGAAAGATCGTTAGTAGATCGGTTCCACCAGAGGTAAATGTCCCAGGTACTACAACTTTTAAAGCAAGTATATAAGGTTATTCAGCGGCTGCGACAAATAATATGAACTGGTGATATCAATAGGCTGCCAGAATTGAGGTCCCTGATAAAACTTATGATCTTCATGCACCGTATCATCTACTAAACGACTGGATGAATGAATGATGCAAGTGACAAGAGGCCGAGGTATAAGTGGGGGGTTGGCTAGATCAATGGTAATCAGGGATCGTCCTAGGTGCAGCAGACAAGTATTTTTCGTTCGAAGAATTATTGGGATCTACAAATTAGCTATTCAGCTTCTTTCCGGTGATTAGATTGAAGCTTGGCGCCTCAAACTGGTAGCATCTCGGGTAGAAGCTATACTAAAAATATTCGTCGTCAAAGCAATTAGTAGACGACGTACAAATATTGCTTCGCTTTGTCGTGACTTTCAGAAAAACCGACATACTCCAGATACACTTTGTACAAAAACCCCCACCACTATAACCAAGTCCATAAATGTTTAACAGTGTCTTGACGGACGGCGAGGCCCTTCGTGCTAACAGCCATGTCGCAAACACCCTAACACCCATTAGGAAAAAAACAAGAACGATTGGAAGAGCAAGTACCTGACGTCTCCGAGCAAAGTCATCGTACAAACCGAGCCAAATATCCCGAGCGCGACAATCATCATATCGGCCGGTCTGAGGATCCACATCACACTCTGGTTTGTTTTCCGCAATCACCGTCTCGGGAGCTTCTATCCAAGGCTAAGCTGGTTAGCAGTCGCAGGAGCAACCATGACAGGACTTACATACCTTGGGAACAGGCCAGTCAGAAAAGTGTAAAAACTTGGCCTCTCTCAAGATCTCGACAGGATCCCATGGTTCTAGCGAGTTGCCTAGGTATGCTGTGTGGTTTTTCGACCGAAACTCACCTGTCAGCAGGTCATAGGGTCGATGCGGGAGAATCAATGCACTATCTCGGTACAAATCATTCACAATCTCCATATCATAGACATTCGACCCGGCTGCGGCGATACTCTGCTCAATGCGACGGAACTCGGCAGCAGATGGCTGAACAAGCATAACCTGGGAGCTCATGACCCGATCGTCGAAATTGAGCCAATATGCCCGAGGAAGAGCCACAGCGCATGGTGGGAGTAAAAATAGTTCATCCATGGCCTTTAGTAACTTAGTGATATATAAATATCCAGAGCATCGCACACATACCTGGAGAATAGTCGAGTCCGAGTCTAGACTGAGAACACGGTCGTATTGGGTTTGGTTGAATGCCAGCAGCTTGGTGTAGCTATTTGCCCATGTCGCTACCTGCTATCAGTGAATGATTCCGGAAATACTCAGTAATCGGCCCAAGGAGACTTACTGTCGGCAGTGTTCCGACTTTGGACCTCGATCGGTGCCAGTTTCACACCATACTCGTCGCGGGCTTTGCGAAGCAGTTTCGCCTCGACGGAGTCATCTTGGGCCGAAAATTCCGCTGGGTACATAATCAAACGGTCGGCTCTGCTGCCTAGACGATTCAGGGTCTCGAATAGCATGACCGAATTGCAGAGGTAGGCCGTGTTGGTGACATATTGCGTATACGCGAAACGAGACCAATCGACTTTGGCAGTCAAGTCATGGCCATGAAAAGCAGGCGGCGATAAGCTTTGGAAATGATTGAGCGGGATCTGCCAAAGGGTGACAAGGACTAGCATGCAGACAAAGACCGTAAGGGTCCGAAACGCCTTCGAAGTCACCAGCATCATGCCCATGCATCCCTAGACTGGTTGCAAGCTGGCTATTTAAGCAATGCCTCCGGCTGCAAATGATGGGACTATCTCTCAAGCCCACGAATCGCGGTTTTATATACGCCATGGACGACTGCAGACGAAGGCTGGTCTCCGCGGAGGACGATACGATGATAGGGCTGGGGCTTCACTTCAGCAATACTAATACTAATCCTGGCACCATACTGACACTAATAAAAATGCAAACACGGATTATGCTACACAGAAAAAAAAGGGCGAGTAAGTTAATTGGTCATAATCAATCTTAAACCGAGGTCCAGCAGAAAGTACCACAGTATACTGTGTACAGCCACGATATTAATATGACCGGGATTAGCGTCATTGTCCTATTGGAGTTGGCTGAATGACGATATCATGCTTGAGATTGGTCAAATGCCCCCCCTCTTATCGCAGTGTAGGGTCATGTCTTTGGTGGTTGGAACAATCCTCTAACGGATGTTCTCCGATCTAAGACCCTGGTTCTATACATAGATCAGGGTTTCGGATTTGACGAAGCAAATGTCTTCCGAGCTTCCGATAATTCTAGGTTTATGAAGGCGTCTTTTTTTTTTGAAAAAAAAAAAAAAAAAAAAAACGAGAATTTCCTATGCAATTTTTGATCACATCTGGAGCTCATTCACTATTGAGAATATGCCGTATAATTTTTCGTATTGAAAATAGTCATATTAAGGGAGGCTCGGTATCAGAAGTAACAATATCGTGTGATCCGGTTCCGCGAGATCAGAGCACTTCGGAAACCAGCCGAGGTCTTTTCCATTGTTGATCCGAAGTCTTTTCTAGCCCTGTCGGAGTTTTTCCGGCCTCTAACGGCGCCACGCTGCAGAGTCTGACGTGCAGCAATCCTTGAAAATCCACCAGTCAGCGAATGTCGACCTACTGCCACCAAATTGGGGCATCTGCTTTCCTTGGCGTTCTATTCTTGGAACCCAGATACTCATAAAATTGGTGAACAGGACCTCTCTCGATACTTCAGTATGATTGGCGTGTCAGCCTCCATCACTCAGAATTACTGAATGTCTCATGCTCGACGGCAGGACGGTTGACATTACTCTTATTTCTGGCAGCATCTTCCTGATATAATTACTTAAAACTAGTCGGCTCCTTTGAAAAACAATTTTGAGTCCCTCTACAGCATTACCACGTATTCAAGGCTGCAGATGGTGTAGTAGTCGGATCACTGCGCAAGACTTTCTTTTGATGGGAAGATTGGAGACGTTCTTTGAAAGATAAAACTTTCATTAGCGCAATGTGATACTTGAATCTGTCAAACGTCATCATTTCCACATGCACCATGCTAAAATCATATTTCAGACATCAATAGTCTCAAGCCACCACAATGCACCGCAATCATCACACAAACGACAAACCCGTCGCAATATTCACATTGAGTTCTTCCGTAGCCACCTCCAACAACCTCTTCTCACCCTCCGCCAATTCCCCAACAGGCAAAACCCCAACTGCACCAGTCTTCTCCAACACAACCCTAACCGCAAAATAATCCACCCCCAGCTCCGCAGCAACCTCCTCACCCCCTTCAATCCCAGGTAAATAAACAAACGCCTCCTCCGTCACCTCCTCCCCATTCAAAGCACTCACCACCGCCTTAATAAACCGGAACCCGGCATAAGCCATACAAGTCGTCGCACTTCCAGCTCCCTTTTTGCTCGTCACAATCTCATCGCCTCCGAATTGCACCCCTGTTCATTCCATCAACGACCATATTCCACATATAGGGCAAGAAGGAAGGGGGGGGGGGGGGGGAACTCACGGTTAATAACCCCCGCCAAAGTCGCCTCATCCAGGTTCACAGGCGGTTCAGCCTGGCTATACAAAGGCAGAATAGTCGCGCCACTGTGTCCACCAATAACCGGGACTCGGAAGACGCGGGGATCAGTGCCGGGGCCCAACGCCTGCGCGGCAAAGGTCGACGCGCGAACGACATCCAGCGTAGTCACGCCAAAGAGGCGTGTGGGCTGGAATACCCCCGCTGCTTTTAGGGTTTGGGCTGCGACGGGCACGGTCGAGTTGACGGGGTTGGTTACGATACAGCAGAAGGCGTCTGGGCAGGTGGTGGCGATTTCGGAGAAGATGTCGCGGATGATGCGCGCGTTGGTCTGTGTGGTCGTTACTATGGGTTTTTATTTGTGGGGGGTTGGGGTGGCTCGGACTTGGAAGAGATCTTGTGGTAGAATTTTGGTTAGTCTGGATTCTGAGAGAGAGGGGGGGAGACTTACCATCTCTGGTCATACCGGGTTTGCGTGCTATACCGGCGGTCACGACCACGATATCTGCCCCGCGGAGGGCATTGGTTAGACCTGAGTTGTCGGGGAGATGGCCGGTCACTGATGTTTTTGTGTCAATGTGCATTAGGTCTGTGGCGATTCCGGGGACGTGGACGAGATCGTATAAGGCTAGCTCGTCGAATAGGTCGCTCTGGGTAAATCGTGAATCGGGTTAGATGGATTACTTCTGCACGGAGATGTTCAAGAGGGGTAGGCACGCACGGCTTTGCATAGAAGACTCAGAGGAGTGCCGATTTGGCCGGCAGCGCCAATCAGTGTGAGCTTGACCATGGTGAGGGCTTGTGCTGACTTGAGTGATTGTTCAAGTTTGGGTTATTGAGAATGACTTGTTAAATGGATGAGTTCTCAAGACTAGTCAACTCATAAGTAGTAGAGTCGGCGTATACATCGGTAGAAGTAATGCTGTATCGGGAGAAGGTTCAACCGTCGGGTGAATTCAGGCAGTCAAGCAGTGTTGTGGATCATTAAAGTTGGGCCGTGTTTGATGTCAGTGGCTGGACTTTTGCACCATTCTCAGAAAGCATAATCATTACGTAGGGGTCGAGGAGGACTTAATACGGTCAGGCTCTGCAGTAGGGCTGTCATTCCGGCTTATGCTGGAAGGCACTTTAGGAATATCGGAACCACATTCACAATTCTCCCTTCATTGGGCAGTAACCAAGCTTGATTCATATCTTAACTACTTTTCATAGTTCGTGCATCAATTTCCTTTTCAAATTTGTGTGTCTGGTGACTGTTGATAGTAGTCCCGACGTGACTAGCAATTCTATATCCATTCCGCATTGGCTACTACTATAGACTGCGACCATGGCATAACGAATTTGACAGCACCAAAGCATCCCATAGTCCCCAGCAAAAACTCACGAAAAACTATCATTAACGGCCCGCAACCTCTCCAACACCCAGCGCACCTCATCCGCCACCAACCCGGGCTCTGTAATCTGAATATTATGCCCACTCCTGCTCGTCACCGAATACCTCGCCACGGTCGACAAATTCAACAACTCCCTCTGAAACTCCTCCTCACAGGTATCCCACATGGCCAAATACTCTCTAAACCTCGTCCGCTGCTCCTCCGTGCCACCCCCCCTCGCCACCCCCGCCTCATACAACAACTGATGATCCCGTTTCGAATTCCCCCGCAACACACTCAACGGCCGGCCCCTCAACAAATCCCTCCCTGGCACCAACTGCTCCTTACTCGCCAACACTCCGCGACTAACCTGCAAAAACGGCAACTCTCGTCCAGCCTGCCTCTGATGCCCCTCTCGATTCTCCTCGGCCATCAACTCCCCCCACTCCTCCTCACTCAGCGCATACTCCCTTTTCAACCCGACTACTTCCATATAATCCAACCCCGCAGTCACAGCCCCGATACTGGGGTCCGGCCACGTCTCAAACATCATTCTCTCCTGTACCGCGTCCACGAGAATCATCCCGCAGATGTCATCCGGGCGAGCGGCGAGGAATTCTCGTGCCAGGATCCCGCCCCATGAGTGCCCGATTACGAGGTATGGTGGGGGTAGGGCCGCAACGGTGAGGAGCTGGCAGAGCTCGTGGATGATGGTTAGGGAGTCGGGGGTGTTGGGGGAGGGTTCGCTGCGTCCGTACCCGGATCTCTCGTATAGGAGGATTGGGATGTCGGTGGCGAGATGTCGGCACACGGCGCTCCATTCTAGGGCGCTGCTGGTGATTCCGGTGAAGACTATGGCGAGCGGGGAGCCGGGGTGGCGGGGAGGGCCGCGCAGGGCGTAGCTGAGGGTGTGGGTTCCCAGGGCTGCGGTGTGGGTGAAGTGGTTCATTTTGGGTATGGGTTGGAGGGGAGTGAATCTGGGTGGATTACAGTGGTAAGTGTGGTTTGGAGTAGATATATATGCTGTATAGTGGTTAGTGCTGATGGGGTGAGTCACGTAGTTGACTAGTTGATGGTCAAAGCCCTAATTGGAGGGTTTGGGGCACTAGGGTGATGGAACGGATCAACGTGTCCTCTTCTTTGGGGATGATAGGTACTTGGGTGGATATTATTATTGATCGGATTGTGATAGAGGTAATGCTACCACACTGGGCTTTTCAATGTGGTGTTGGACACGTTTAGAGCATGTCGGTTCAACTTGGTCGGCGGAATATATACTGACGGGTTCTGAGATGCGGAGTTCGATACTATCAGTATGCTACCCTTCTTGACCAAACATGTGTCAGTCCGAGGTTCAAATACTTTATGTCTAGTAGTTCGATTGTCTTCGTTCTACAGAGCAAAATTCCCTTGTTTTTAGTGCTTGCACACCCGGAGTTCACCAAGGGTCGTGTGCGGCCACCATTTCCCATCTGCAACCTGGAGCCCTGCCCTCCCCGCCAAAAACAACCACAAAGCCAACCAAATCTGAATTAGACAACGTGCTTCACTGCTTTCCCTCCCAAAACATTGGACGGAAAAAGAAAAAGAGAAATTGAGCTCCGATAGGGGGAATCGAACCCCCGGCTGCCGTGTGAGAGACGGCGATGTTAGCCACTACACCATATCGGATCTTGTATGAAGAACAGCTCAGCTTTATGTCTTGTAAAGGTGTGGTTAAAGCCTTGCTTGAATGGCCGTTGACTGCACCCGATGTTGTATACATCTAGATGCCTTCTTGATTCGGTAAGAAGGGAATTGATATCTTGGCTTTCCCACCTTGCTTCCTTTTTTCGTCACTATTCCCTACGTAACCCCATCCATGCAGAAGCAGCACTGTTAGTTGAGTCTTCGTGCAGCATCTACTTCACCTGGTTACGATAACATAGCATCCAGGTTAGCAATCAGTACCAGTTACCGCACCCTCAGGACAGCCAGATTCAGCTCTCCGGCTTCGCCTCATCCTCTTCCTGTTCCGTCTAATCCCCGTTATCCCTATTCGTACGGCGAAGGAAAACAGACAAATGTATGGGAAGAAATCTCTAATTCTTTGAAACCTCGACTGACCCATCTACAGTCTGCACAACCATGATTCTCCGGCACTCGACCCTTCGGCACCCCATGCTCCGATTACGTGATCCCGATAAAAGATTAAGCTTGCATGATTGGATAACATTCGGCAGCCAAGCCCTGATCGACTGCAAGGTGATAAGGTTACTCCACTGCCCCCACTTCGGTACCTTCTTCGGCAGCCTGGATCTATGTGGTACATGTGAGATTGGTGAATCTGGGCGGATTCTAGAACTTCCTGCAGCTGAAACAGGGATGCCTGAAGAATTCGCCTCGTCAACTACGCGGCCGACCCAAGAAGCTGCACGATCGACATCACAAATGGCATCTTGGGTAAATCGAGACTGCAACGCAGTCGAAACTGTCCACGTCTTCACCCTGTTATCGGGGCACCCACCACTGTACTGCCCAGGATGCACTTACGTGCTAGCCCACTGTGATGGATCCATAAGGATCCGAATCTATAGAGAATAGGAACGTCAACGAGGAATAGGATGTTTGACACACTGAAATAGTCGCTGCCGTGATATCCGACACGACTGATTAGATTGAAACATCCACAAACACACACCGACACAAGTTCAGAGTCTGCGCACTCGTCAGCATGGATCCGCGATATGTCATGACCACCGTGGACGCAAGACCCGAAACTCTATAAGAATGCCATCGCTGTCCAGGTCTACCTCTTCACATCTCTCATCTCAACCATCTTCCACCATGAAGGGTCATACTCTGGCTGTGCTGGCTTTCATCAGCCATGCCCTCGCCTCTAACACTTCCTCTGTGGGCATTCTAGGCCACAATGGCGGTACGTCTCGCTGTCTTTCCCTCCTACTACCATCCATTAACTCAGATCAGTTGATCTCGGATCCTGGAAAACCGCCTACGAGCGCGCATCCAAATTCGTCTCCAAACTAAACACCACACAAAAGGTCTCCATCGTAACCGGCGGGGGCGCCACCGTCGACGGGGAAACCTTTCCTGGTATGGATTTCAACGATGGCTCCATGGGCCTGCTGGAATAGTACTACGTTTCTGCATTCAGCCAGTCCTCCGCCCTCTCCATGACATGGGATAAAGATGCCGTTACCGCACAGGCTCGCGCCGTCGCACGCGAATTCTATCAGAAGGGCGTGCAGGTCCTCTCCGGTCCGACTTCCCAGCCACTCGGCCGGACCGCGTGGGGAGGACGTGCAGGTGAGACGTTCGGTGCAGACCCATTCCTCAATGGTATCGTCACGGCGGAGACCATCAAGGCGTATACAGAAGAGGGCGTGGTTTCGCAGGCGAAGGTGAGCTTCCCCGCCCTTGCCATACCAGCAATAGTAACTAACCGACCGCAGCACTTCCTCCTCAACGAGCAGGAAACAAACCGCACTAACAATAACATCGCCGGGTACGATTCCATGTCTGAAAGCGAGAAACGGAACTTCTTGGGCCCGTACTCTTCCAACGCGGACGATAAAACCCTCCATGAACTATACCTCTGGCCGTTCTATGATGCTGTCAAGAGCGGCCTGGGCTCGGTAATGTGCGCCATGAACCAGGTCAATGGAACCAACAGCTGCGAGAACTATAGTCTGTTGATGGAATATCTCAAAGATGAGATGGGTTTCCCAGGGCTGGTGTACCCGGACGTCAGTGCCCAGCATGCGGGACTCGCCTCCGTAGCCGGAGGGTTGGATTACGGGTCGTCCACGTATTGGAGCGAGTCAGCCATCACAGCCATGGTGAACAACCAATTGTTATCCGTGCAGCGGTTAAACGACATGGCCATTCGCAATACCATCTGTTGGAACATGTGGTTGGTTGGTAGGCGAGTGTCATATGACTACGGTCATGTTGGTCACAGAGTTGTTATTGTTTTCATCCAGTCGTGTAGGCAGAATCGTTCTAGCTACTATTTATAAATATAATATTATTTCTTTTATCTAGTATTCCTAATAGATTATAAACCCGGCAACTTACCATGAGGCACTATTATCTTTATTATTCTAGTATTTTTTAAGTATTTAATTAAATACTTTTATTACTATAAACTAGAGATAGGACTTTTTTAATATAATAACTCTCAGATATTAGAAACATGTATAATATATATTTATTCCTATAAATTATCTCTAAAAACTTCTTTTATTTTATTAATTATATTTAATCCTTACCTCTGCCAAGCTGATTTATAGTTATATAATAATATTTTACTAGTTAGAATTATAATCAGACCTATATTAGAATCATGAAAATAACTATGAAAGGTAGATCTGTTTTTTTCTTATATATTAGTAAAGAAAATACCATAATAATAGTTATTATAATCTAAGTAAATTATATTTTAAAGAAGTTATCTAAGAGCTTAAAAAACGTATTAAAATTATTAAAGAGATATAGAGATTATAAAATATAAGATTTTAAAGTAAAATAAATATTAAAAAATATTAGATTATAAAATATGATTAATAAGGCGCTTGCTAAATCTTTATTAATATATAAATAATACACTATTTAGTATGTTATTTTAATTAATATATAAATTTAATTAGTATATTAATTATTAAAAAAAGTTCTTGAATATTTTATAATATTAGATAATTCTAAAGAATACACAGATAATATATTTAAAGTAATATACTATTTAATTTTTAATTATAATTATATTTTTTATTAGATAGCATTCCTTAATCTTGTAGAAAAGAAATGATCTAACTTCTTTATTATATTATATTTTATTAATAATTTTAAATAAGTATTTATACTTTTAAAATAATTAGATTATTTTCTATTATTTTATTATATTTTATTATTACTATTTAAGTAACTTAATTCTAATTTATTAAATTAGATTATTAATATTAAATTATAATTCTTTAATAATACTACCAAAGTCCTTACAGAGGCAGAATTTTTTAATTACTATAAAGATACCGTGGAAAGAGAAGATAAACTTAATTAAATTAATTTTATAATATTTATTATAAAATCTAAATTATTTATAAAATTAGATTCTAATAAGAATTAGTGGAAGAAAGTAACCTATTTAAAAAAAAATTAAAGTATAAAGAAATACTTAAAAAAAATATTAAATTTATTACTAAATAATATTAATAAAGATTACAGTTTTTGTAAGAAGTAATAATATTATATTTTATATTATTAATATCTTATTTCTAATTTTCATTCTAAAGGCTGGATCTTTTATATTTATAATATTTAATTTTATAAAGATAAAAAAAACGCTAAATTAATAAAATCTAGGATTTCTGTGAAAACTTTATCTATTATATTAAAATAAATAATAGAACTAGCTACTAGATTTTATATAATTATATTTACTAATTTTAATATAAATAATAACATTTCTACCATGAATTTTAATAGTATGATGATCAAGAGCTTTTTTAATTAAAAATTTTATTAAATATATAATATTAATAATTTTTAATATTTTATTTTAAATTATAATTCGCTTACTAATTTCCATGAGTTGAAGTTATATGAATATTATTTATATAATATCTTTAAAAATGTAATCGCTAAAGCTAAAATAATAGACTATATAATAGTATTTATTAAAATAAATAGTTATTATATAGAGTTATATATTAAGATATATTATTAATTTAATTTATTTTATAAATTATTATCTACCCAACGCCTCCGTGAGGACTTTAATATTTATAAAATTAATAAAGATTATATTTTATATTTTATGAATAGTAATAGGATTGTTGGTTATATGTAAATATTATGAAAAGTATTTTTTATTAAAATAACTAATTTTAGAATTAATATAATAATATTAGATTTTTTATTACTACACTGGTAATATAATTATATAAGATTTTATTAAATTACTTTTACTATAAAATCTCATTAAATTAAAATTAAATATTGAGATAATATATATTATAAAATATATTAATTAAATAAAATAAAATATCTAGTATTCTACAATCTTATTCCATGAATTTTAGATTTTATAAAACTTTAGTACACTAATATTCAGATAATAATTTTTATTAGTTATAAAAAATATAATTATTTTTTAATAATAATTAATAACACTACTTATCTTGTTTATATTATTTTATTAAAATAAAAGTCTGACGCCTCTAAAAAACTTATTCGAATGAATATTAAATATAAAAATATTATTAATTATTATATTACAGCGTGGTATCTTAATAGAAATAAAAAATTTAATTACTTCAAGAATTAAATAATCTATGAAGAATATAAAATTTATATTATTATTTTATTTTTCTAAACACCTGAAGCAAATGAATTATTAAAAAAATATAATAATTTAATTAATTAAATAAATAAAGTCATGATAATTGACTCAGGCCTATTAAAATATTTTTAATTATATATTATATATCTTATTATTTAAATCATGAATCAGCTTGTTCCTGTTAAAAATAATATTAAAAAGTTTTTTATATATAAATACTATTTTTTTTATAATTTTTTAAATCTTAATACTTTACTTGATTTCCTGCGTGTATTTAATTATTATTTATATATTTATATATCCACTGAGGATTATATAATATTTAAAAAAATAGAATCCTATATAGTATTAAAATATTTTATTAGTTTTAATAAAGATAATAACCACGTTTATTATATTTAAATATTAAAAATTAATAAGATTAAATATTCTAGAAATGTTTCATTTCATGAAGAAAAAATATATAAAAATAATTATAAAAATCTTGATAATGTGGTTAATAAACTACTACTTAAAGAATTATTTCTAGAATCTAGAGAATTAATTAGATTAGATAATATTTTCTTTTATTAAAATATTTCTAATATTAAAAATATTATAAATATTAATAAAGATACTAATATCATTACTAGTAAAGTATAAATAATTTTTATCTTTATAAAATTAATTAATAAATATTTATTATTCTTTATTAAGAATTCTACTAAATATAAGATTAAATTAGTTAAATATTTAATTTAAGATTTCTAAATTATTAATACTTCATTACCTGAAGATGTTCTGGTAGTAAAGTAATTTTAAAAAATTATTAAAAGTAAATTACTTATTTAATTAAATTATAAGTAACTTATTTTAGTTAGTTAAGATATTATAATTTTAAGATTAAAATATTATAAAGTTATTATTTTAATAATATATATTAAAATTATGAAATCTCTCTTAGTACTATACTAGAAATAAATAATAAAAATATAAATTAATAAAATTAAAAATATAAGAATTTATAATATTATGAAGAAGCTCTCTAGCGCTTATATAATTTTAAATAAATAAATATTTAATTTAAAAATTAATATAAAAAATTATATTATTTAATTTTATATATACTAGATTATATATAGTAATTACTAAGTACTAAATAAAAATTATAACTAATTTTTTATTTTAATTACTAGCGAGATTACTATTAAGATATTTTTTATTATAATAATAATCAAGAACTTTACTTAGAAATAATATAATATTATATTTATTTATTTATACACTTAAATAAAGGATTATTAAATATTTATAAAATAACTAACTAGATATTATAAAGATCCGAAAGATAATATCTATAAATTAAAATAGGCATTATATAATCTCTAGTAAGTTATATTTTTATAATATTATATTTTTAATAATAAATTATAAAAAATTAATTTTATTATCTTACTTAAGAACCCCTGTATTTACTATAAATCTAATATTTATTTTATAATTTATATAAATGATTTAATTATTACAAGTCCATATTAGAATAATTTTAATAAGATTAAATAATATCTTAATCAAGTATTTAGTCTGAAAAAATTTAATAAATTAAAAATTTTTCTTAATTATAATATATAATATAATTATAATAAAAAATTAATCTCTTTATTTTAATAAGCATATATAGAGGAATCTTTAATTATTATAAATATATAAAATTATATAAGAATTATTTTTTTAATAATATTATTATACTACAAAGTAGATTATTCAAAGATGATATCTAAGAAAATTAATATTTATAAATATTAAAATCTTACAAGCTGCTTAAATTAACTAGTGATTAAAATAAGATTTAATCTATAATAATCTATTTTCTAATTATAGAAATGTATGAATTCACCGATAATTACTAATTTTAAAATATTAAAGTTAGTATACTAATATATGTAAAATATAGAGAATCTTAATATTATACTTATTTTTAATTATATTAAAAATATTAAAGTATATATAGATGCTGTTTATATAGATTATAAAAATACTAAATTAATTAAAAAATATATTATTTTTTTTACTGGAGATTCTATCTCTTAGTTTTTAAAGAAATAATCTATTATAATATTATTTTTAACTATTATAGAATACTACGCGTATGATATAATTACTAAAAAGATTTTATACATAAAAAAATTAATAGTAGTATTTAGTTTTAAAACTTTTAAAAATAAAAGAATTTTTATATTTAATAATATTACTAATTTATTTAAAATATTTAATTATAATATTTTTATCTAGTCTATTTACTGGCTTGATAATTATTATCTATTTATTACAGATCTTATTAAGAAAAATATTATTAAAATATTTTATATTCTTAGAAACGCTAATTTCACAGATAAATTTATTAAGTTATTAAAAGCTAAAGTATTTTAGGTATTTAGAAGTTTACTAGGTATGAAGATATATCTAGTAATTATAAAATTAAATATGATACTAGGTAATACTACTAAAAAAATATTATAAAATATATAATATAATACTTTATTACCTGATTAGAAAAATTATTTAATTTTATTTTTATTTACTTTTAAATTTTTGCTTGTTTAGGGGGCCGTGTTAGAACATGTGGTTAGTTAGTAAATAAATATTATATAATTATAATTATGTTAACCACGGAGTTGTTATTGTTTTCATCTAGTTGTGTAGACAGAATTGTTCTAGCTACCACTTACGAATATAACGTTGTTTCTTCTGCCTAGTGTTCCCAACATCATCCCCTACTACCAACTCAAACTAGACAACGGGAAGCAGCCAGCCACGGTAGGGCAAACCGACTATGTGGATGTCCGAGCAAACCACTCCCGACTGATCCGGGAGAATGGCGTCAAGTCTATTGTCTTGCTAAAGAATACGCGCGGGGCGTTACCGCTCCAGAAGCCTCGCATAATGGGCGTGTTTGGTGCCAATGCTGGTGCTGCCATGGCCGGGCCCAACTACGCGTACAACCCGATCACCGGATCCGGACCCACCTACGATGGACATCTGGCGACTGGGACTGGATCAGGACAGGCCTCTTTCCCGTTGTTAGTGACACCGCTGGCCGCATTGACCTTCCGGGCTCTGCAGGATGGAACAATGCTCCGCTGGATCCTGAACGACACGTACACATCTACCGAGACGTCCGCCCTAGGTGCCGGAACGGGAGTCGTTCCGGGGTACGTCAACTACGCCCAGGACTCCGATGTGTGTCTGGTATTCATCAATGCCTTGGCAGGCGAAGGTGCGGATCGCACGGAACTGTACAACGAGAACCAGGATACGATGATCAAGACGGTGGCGGATAGCTGCAACAACACGATCGTGGTGATCAATACCATGGGTCCGCGGTTAGTGGACCAATGGATCGAGCATTAGAACGTCACCGCGGTGCTGTATTCGTCTCTTCTCGGCCAGGAGTCGGGAAATTCCATCCTGGATGTGTTGTATGGCGAAATGAATCCGAGCGCGAGATTGACGTATACTATTGCGAAGAATGAGTCAGATTATAATGTCCGGGTTTGTGATACCGCCGAGTGTGATTTCACAGAAGGTTAGTCCCCCCCCGTTTCTTTTACCATGGGATGGTGCTAATTGATCCAGGCGTGTATATCGACTACCGCTACTTCGACGCCTACAATGTCACTCCCCGGTACGAGTTCGGATACGGGCTCTCATATACCAACTTCAGCTACACGGATCTGAACATCTCATCCATCGAAGCCCTTTCCGTTTATCCCTCGGGAAAGAAATCCGTCGGTGGACCAGAGGACCTCTGGGACGTTATTGCCAACGTCACCGTCAGCGTCAGGAATACCGGTGGCAAGGCTGGAGCGGAAATCCCGCAGCTGTACATGTCGTATCCCGAGAGTGCGGAGCAGCCGGTGCGCCAGCTTCGAGGCTTTGAGCGGGTGCAGCTGGCCCGGAAGCAGAAGTCGACGGTGACGTTCCCGATCCGCAGACGGGATGTGACGTTCTGGGATGTGGAGGCGCAGAAATGGGCGGTTAAGGGGGGAGAGTATACGTTTAGTGCCGGGGCGAGTTCGCGGGATTTGAGGTTGTCACATACCGTCACTATTCGGACAGAGTGAGGAGGGATCTTGCTCCTGTAAGGGGGATAGATGATTCTCATTGATAGATAGATACCCGCTAGGAAAATGAGTTTCGTGGCAGTAATAATCTCTTACTAGATTGGCCACATATCCACTTAATCTAGAATTAGATCCGACTCAACCGTGATGAATCCAGCCCTACGATCTCTTCCCCCCCCCCATGTATCCAGTCGGAATGTGGCAGCCATAGTCACCGGCAGTTAATTCAGCCGTGGAGTTTAACACTGTTGGATGACTAATAAGTCATCTGACCCTTGACCCTTTAGCTAGGATCTGTAGTCTTACCTAATCAAGAAATGCTAAGACTTCTTTCCTAATAAATTATAAGCCTCTTGCTCGCTTTTGTATTATTTTTAATATATTATTAGCTTTATATTATTATTTATATACTATTATTTATTTATTTTTTATTATACAAGCGCTCCGTCGCGCGTGATTTATTATTAAATCTAGTAAAGTCTTTCAAATTAATTTTTATAATAGAATTTTTTTTTATAAGTTAAAAATTATATGTATTAGATAGATCTTTAATTCTATACTAGAAAATTTATTACTACTAAATTATATTATATTAAATTATTATTTTATTTTCTTTATTATCTAATTATTATATTTAATTTTGATAATTATATTAATATTAATTTTATAAAAATTATTCTAAAGTTAACTGGGGAAGTGAATTACAGGTAATAAAATAAAGTTTTAAAATAATTTTTAAAAATAAAAAATCTTATTTATATTTTATTAATTATAAATAAATATAAATAATTAATATATCTAAATCTTTATTTTATAAATATTTATAATAATTTACAAGCTATTATTATAGTTTTAAATAATATTTTATTAACTAATATTATTATAAAAATATTTAAAACAGAAATCAGAACTTGTATAGAATATAATATTATTTTAATAATTAATTATTATATTAAAATAAATAAATAAAATTATATTAATAACAAGATTATTTTTATTATTTATTTTATGTTAGATTGCTAGTCTCTACAGAGAATCACTACTATTAAAAATATTTTAAAGATATTTAATTCTCTTAATAGTACTTATTATAAGGAAGATTATATAAAAAAATATAAATTAATATAGATTTTTATAATATTTTATTACAAAAAAAATAACTTTGATAATTTTATATATTAATAATTTAATATAATTACTAGAGTTTACTAGTTCTAGTTTATATAATTATAAATTAAATTTTAATTATTTTTTTTATTATCAAAGATGTTCCAGGCATTGATGTTTTTTATATTAAAATAAATAATTTCTTAGATAATATTCCAATCGTTAATATTTATAAAATATTTAAAAAATATAAGAATTTATATTATTATAAAATTTTTTAAATTATTATATATATTATAAATCAGAATAATACCAACTCCATATAAAATAAAGATAAGAAAGATTATAGAGATAATTAATTTAAAAATAAATAATAAATATTAATATTCTCTGGCACGCCTAGTGATTCAAAACTTAATTTAAATATTATATAATATTTTTTTTATTAAAAAATAGATTTATATTTTTTTTTATTTATTTATTTTATAATCAAGATTTTAAGTCCGCGCGTGATTTTAATAATTATAATTATAATTATAAAAATAACATTTATAATTAAAAAAATTATTCAAATATTAATAATATTATTATTAAAGAATTTAAAGTTAATAATTTTAAAATATTAATTTATATTCTTTCTAAAGAATCCTTAAATACTATTTTTATTAACTTTAACTCTCTATATATATTTACTATAGATATATTTTATAATACTATATAATTTACTAATAAAAATAATACAACTACTAAAAATTTTAATCTAAATATTTAAATATTAGATTCAGAGTTGTTTCATTATTTTATATATTTTAAAAATTATTTTATTTTTTTTATAGCCTGTAGATTACCTATTAAAATAATTATAAATTAAATTTTTTATATTATTAATTATAGTAATATCTTATTTAATTTCACTAATATAATTAGTAATTATTTTAAATTTTTATATTTAAAAAAAGTCTAGCTAGTACTTGATTTTATTTATAACTTTGTTTTAATACGCGAGCTAAAAATTTAAGATATTTTAATTATATTTAAATCTAGAGATTTTACTAAATTAATTAATAAGTATAACTATTTACTAGTTTATAATAAATAAATATTAAATTAATATTATTTTTATATTACTGGGCTTTCTTTTTTTAAATATCTTATATTATTATATTTTATTAATTTTTTAAATTATTTATTTATAAAATTTTTTTTACTCTTTACAACTGAAACTATTTTAATAATTATTATAAATATATTATCTGCGGTGAAGACTTCATGTATAATTTTTATATATCTAATTTATTATTAAGTAGCTTATATCTTGAAAAAAAAATAAAAAATATTATAAAGTATGTTATCAGATTAGATATTAAAAAAAATATTTTTAAAAATTCTCTAAGTTATATTTTATAAATAAAAATAAAATTCTTTTAGTATTAAAGACTATAATATGAGATTTTAATTATAAACTAGATAATCTTATTTATACTAATATTTATAGACTAATTTTAATAAAAAATAAAATAAATAATTATTATTTTATTATTTTTATTAATCATGCCTCGTGCTTTTACTAGACTTTTATTATAAAAAATAAAACTTCAGTAGTTTATAAATTTATATTATTATATAATTATATAAAAATATAATTAAATATTAATATTAAATATATTTATAGAAATAATATTCTAGAATATATTTTCCTGGAAAAATATTATCTAGATTAAAATATTATTTAAGATTTTTTTTTATAATATAAATCAAATCTAAATCTGATTATAAAAATTAAAAATTATTATATTATTGAACTGATAATCATTATGATAATTAATAATTAATTATTATATTTTTTTTAGAATTATATTATTATCATAATTATTTATATTTATAATTATTTAATTTATAATATTATCAGCAAGACTCTATATAAGATTTTATATAATATTTAACTAGATATTTTTAAATAGTAAGTTTTTAGCTGCAAATACTAGTATCTTATATTAAAAAAAACTAGATTTAAACTAGATTCTCACATAGCTGAAGACTATTTTATTAGCTATTTAAAAAGATTTTATAAAATTTATAATTTTTAAATAAGAAAGATTATAATTATAAAAAATATTATTTTTAATAAGAATCTTATTTTAATATTATTTATATTTTTTATTATAATTAACTTTAATAGCTTCTAGGCGGTTTTAGATATTAAAAATATAAATATTAAAAAATTCTAATATATATTTTTTAAATTTATTTAGATTAAAAATATTATTAATCTTATTTTTTCAAGTCTTTTTATTCTTAAATTATTTTTTTTATTAGTATTAATCATGCTTGAGATTTTTATTTTATATATTATTATTAAATTTAAATAACTTCGCGAGTATAAAATAATTAATATTTTATTTTTAATTTATTATATTAATTTTTTAGTCTGTAATTCTAATGTTATTATATTAATTTATTAATTTTTTTTAATTTTTATATTTTTTAAGGAATTACTATTTCCTGTTTAATTTTTAATTTTATAAATTATATAGTAAGATAATCATACTTTATTATTATAATAATTTAAATATATTAGGAAATTATTTTAGAAGATATTAAAATATTTATAAATTTATATAATATTTATAACTTTTAATCTAGATCTTATTAATAATTTTATAATTATAAATATTAAATTTTATTTATAGATTATTAAATCTTTTCTAGATATTATTTATATTAAATTTATAAAGATTAAGCTTGCTAGTCCTAGTTATATATTTATTATATAATTAAAAATTATAAATTATTTTAATAAAAATAAATAGCTCATGGCCGCTAAGAAGAAATTAAAATTATATTTATAATAAAAAATATTTTAGATTATAAATTATAAGTGTTACATAAAATTATTACTATTTAAATAGATATAGAAGATTAAGAATAATAAAATATATAAAATATATTTAATAATTAAAGAATTTAAATAATATATTAATAAAGATTATTAGATTTATAAGATTTATTTAATAGTTATTAAATTAATAAGTTTTAGACTTTTCATTATTCTGGTTATTAAATTTAGTTAGTTTTTTTATTATGTTAATATTATTACTATATTTCTTTATATAAAATTATATAAAATAATATTTATTTATTTATTCTAGAACTTTGAGAAGGTTAATAAATATAATTTATTATAAAAAATTTTATATAATTTAAAATAATTTCCATGGAAGTAATATACTATATTTTATAATATTTTAATTATTAAAAATTATATTAGAATTTATATAGATTACTTAATTTTTATTAGAAAATATATTTTTATTTTTATTTATATTAATAATATTTTAATTTTAGTACTAGAGATTATTATTATTAAATAAATTAAAAAGGATTTTATTATTATATTTAAAATCACTAATAATAATCTGGCAGAGTATTATTTTGGTATTAATATTATTTATTCTATTAAAGATATTTTTATATTATAAAAGTATTATATTAAATAGATATTTAAATATTTTAACTTAGATATTATTAAATTATTTTTAATATTTTATAATATTAAAATTATATTTATAGTCTGTGATCCAGAAAATAAAATATTTTTTAATAAAATTAAGATTTACTAAAAATATATTAATTATCTAATTTAAATAATTACAGAAATATATTTTAATATTATTTTTATTATATATAAATTAGCTTACTATTTTATTAATTTTTTTAAAAAATATTTTATTACTGTTTTATACATTTTCTGATATCTGGTAGAAATATTAAATTATTATATTTTTTATATTTACTAAAGCTTTAGTTTGATTGGTTGTTATAATACTAGTTAAATTAATTTTTATAAATAAAATATTAAATTTACTAGTAATTATATTTATATTTTTACTAGTAATATAATATCTTGGCTTTTAAAATAATAAACTATTATTATATTATTCTCTATTAAAGCTGAATATATTGTTTAGATAGTTATTATATAAAAATTATTTTAACTATAATTATTATTTTTTAAACTCGATATTAATTATTTTAGTACTATAATTATATTATTATTTAAACTTTATATTATTTTAGTGGATAATTAGAACGTTATTATATTAATTAAAAATCTAAAATATTACACTAGAACTAAATATATTAATATTAAGTTTTATTTTATATAAGAGTAACTGGCGTCTGGTAATATTAATCTAATTTAAATAATTATCTTAGAATAAGTAATAGATAGTTTTATTAAGTTTTTAAAAAGAATAACATTCTTATGTTTTAAAAATCTTATTGAGATAAAGAATTATATATAACTAGTTTAACTATATATATTTTATATATATTTTTATATAAATAGTTTTATATTAGCTCTCTTACGGGTCCTCGGGCCCGGGGGGTGTTGGATAACTAATACGTTATCTAATTCTTGATCTTTTAGTTAGGATCCGTAGCCTTATTTAATCAAAGAATGTTAAGGCTTCTCCCCCAACAAACACCACGTATAAGGTTTCGGGGACACAATATTTTGCCACTGACTCTACTCTAGCGGTAGGATAAACTCCGCCTGAACCTTTAGCCACATTGTGAGACATTATCCATCGCGCGTCATAGTAGCACTTCAAGTACTTTTAAAGGGCAGCGAGAGTCATAAGCTCCCGCCCGTACTATACTTGAAAAAACCACCATCAGCACAGCACATGAAAATCAGAGCTACTGACTAACCATGTCACCATCCTCCAAACCATTCATTCTCTTCTTCAACGCTGTGAAACACGCCGAACTGGTGTACAAAAAGCTCCAAGAGATCGCCCATACGGAAATCATCACCAGCACAACCAGGGAGGGCTTCTTCCACGATATCAAGGATAAATATCGGAATATATTTGCCATTTATCGCACTTCTGCTAGCGGGGCTGTAAGTTGCCCCAGATGCTCGATTTGTATGCTTGAAAAAAAAAAAAAAAAAGAAAGAAAACAGGATGCTGACGAATGGCCTGATCCTATATAGGTAGCCGGCAAATTCGACGCCGAATTCATAGCCCATCTCCCACCTACCTGCAAATACATCTGCCATAATGGTGCAGGTTAGTGTGTGTTCCTTGGTGACATACCAGCTGACTGGCTAACGCACATCCAGGCTACGACCCTATTGATGTCTCCGCGTGCGCTAAACGAGGCATCATCGTAACCAATGCCCCCGATCCAGTAACAGAAGCGACAGCCGACTTGGCAATATTCCTGCTCTTGGGCGCGCTCCGACAACTCAACCCCGCGATGAATTCCCTGCGAGCAGGCACGTTCAAGCAGGGAGTTGGATTCGGGAATGATCCGCAAGACAAAGTTCTTGGTATCCTGGGGATGGGACGGATAGGTCGTGCGATTCAATCTCGGTGTGAACCGTTCGGGCTCGGAACTATCTACCATAATCGGAATGTACTTCCGGTGGACCAGGCGGGAGGAGCAGAGTATGTCTCGTTTGAGAGGTTGCTTCGGGAAAGCGATATCATTAGTGTTAATCTTCCGTTGAATGAGATGACGAGGCGTCTTATTGGCAGGGAGGAGATTGCCAAGATGAAGACTGGGGTTGTGCTGGTTAATACGGCTAGAGGGGCGGTTCTGGATGAGGGGGCGGTGGCGGATGCGTTGGAGAGTGGGCATATCGGGGCTGTGGGGTTGGATGTGTATGAGAGGGAACCGGAGATTAATGAGAAGCTGATGCGGCAGGAGAGGGCGCTGCTGGTGCCGCATGTCGGGACGCATACGGTTGAGACGCTGGCGAAGATGGAGGCGTGGGCGATGGAGAATGTGAGACGGGCTATTGTGGGGGAGAGGCTGCTTTCTCCGGTTCCGGAACATTGTCATCTCATTAGCAGTTCATAGGAACATTTGGGAATATAATCTTGCTCTGATGTGATATCTGTGGGGGAGCGGCTGCAAGCCATTTTGGGTTACGGTTATCTAGAAGAATATCCCTGGTCAGATCGCTCAGGGTTTATGAAATCAATGTACTATATTCTAGGGTTAGAGGGAAGAGTCGGAATTGTAGCCAGAGGGCAGCACCTCGGGCAATTTTCTTCACTTAGCAGGATGATACTATACACTCAATTGATATGTCCTACTACTATTACCTGTCTTTTCATGAATGAAGAACCCATGAGAAAAAGGGTGTCACGTCGGGGCTACATGCAGTGAATAGTGGAAGTCGGAAGACACCTAGTTCTTGGTTGATTCATCCAAAAGATGCTCTGTACCATTGCAGGCAAATTGCCCTCTCTATTCATTACCACCAGGATTTGAGGAACGACCGAGTATAATAAACCTGTTGACTCTCATACTAAACCAGCACAAACCACAAATAAGCAACATCTATCCGTAGACACAACGAATCAAGCCATCAACAACCTCGAATAACCGACGATGCATCCACCCAACCCTCACTGCATAATGTCAGTTGGTCCATTACTACTACCAGGCTTGTCATCCTCTGGCCAAGAGGTATCTCTTTTGGTCCAGTTGGGAAATGATAACACATAATACATGCCTCCCAGCAGCCCCATCACCAGGCCCGAAACCGCCATCAAGTCCCAATTCCTCGCCCTGTAAACCGGCATCCGCATATCAGCCGTCTGCAGATGCATCGGCCGCGTCTCTTTCCCGCCCACCACCCTCAACTCAGTATCATACACAACCTCCTCAATCAAATCAGCACCAAAGTACTTCCACACGACACCACATTTGCAATCCGCCGAAGACTCAGGAAAATGCACTCCCACCCACACCTTTAAAGATTCAACACCACCTCCACTGTCAAAACCAACCCCACAAAAACCCCCACAATGACCTCCCTAACCCCCCTCTCCGCCGGACAATACTGAACCCCATTATCAAAAACATACGAAAACGACCTTTCCTGATCAACAAACCGAGCATACGAAGCCCGAATATCCGCTCCATAATCCTCAAAAAAGGCCTCCGCATCCGCAAGCGATCTGAACACAAAATCCTCATACCCCCCCGAACCCACAACCACCGTCTTCGGTGTAAATTGCGTGTGGCCAAACACCGCATGCACCTTTTTCGCATCCAGAGGAATCAGCCGATGGCGTTGATACTGAGGACATATCGAATGGCAGAATGCAGCGTGTTCGGACCACGCTTGAGGGAAGGTTTGTTGCGAGAGAGGAGAAAGGCCAACGACTACGCGCACGCCGTTGTGGAAGTCCCGTTCGTTTGCTGGTTCTGGGTCCGGGGAGATCTTTTCAGTCACGTAGACTTTGACGGGGAGGGCGAAGACGTGGCTGCCGGCGGACTTTAGGTAGGCGTCGGTGGAAAGAGCGCCTTGTAGGACTGTGAGAGATGGCCAGGTGAGTTGGGCCATGGAGTCGACGGATGGATCTGTAGCTTGAATCGGTAGATAGCGTAATAGGGTTGTGTTGGCTGGTGGGAGACGAAGACCCTGGATGTACCTTGTGATGATCCCTAGGGTTCGCGCCATCGTCCTGGTCTTGGATGCGTGGACGACGCGGAGTTCGTGGATGAATTCATCCGTGGTTAGGGAGTCTAACTTTTTGGAAATGATTGTTAGCTGCATGGCTGATGGATACGGGGGCGTGTTTGGGAATGAGAGCTGTAGAAACAAGGAGGCTTTCTGGATTGCCGTTGGGAGGGCCGAGCAAATATGGACTCCGGCATAAGCTGGGCGGATCGGATCGGAGCGGGGCGGAGCGGAGCGGGCAGGAGAGCGCAATTGGGTTTCGGTTCATCCGGGTCCGCTCTGGGGTTGGGTCTCGTCCTGTAGCTTTTCCTCACGTTCCCTTGCGGCGGCTACGATGCGAATATCCCGAGCCGGAGGAAAACCAAGGAACTTGAAGTGGAGATTTAAATGATGTGCGCTCAGATTCAGATATCTTGGGAATGCCTACTGTCAGGACCAAGAATCATGTACCATTGGATATCCCTGAGGTCCAAAATCTGATCTCAACAAGTCTGACGGCTTCAGTCGAAGCGTGACATAACTATAGAATTTTATATGGAAATGAAGTGTGTAAGGACAAAAAACTTCCAATTGCATCTATGCTTCTATTCTATAAGGCATCCGTACCCCCCCCCCCCAAAAGAAAGGTAAACGAAAGATCAACCATGTCTAGTCCATCTTCAAGACAATCTGTTTCTCACTCGGAGCAGCCCGGTACCCTTTCTCAATAGCATCATCCAAGTCCACCACATTGATTAAAGATTCATCTCTCGGGTGAATCAAATTCCGTTCAAAAAGCCAGGTCAACGTTTTCATCTCTTCCGCCGTCTCCTCAACGGTAGCAAGTCCCGAATTACAGCCCACGAGTTCAATCTCCTTCCGATAGGACTCGAAAACATCCACATTGAGCGTTGTGGAAGCTCCGCCTCGAGGTGCCGCAATCCACGCATACCGGCCTTTGATGGCCAAGGCGTGAATAGCCGCATTCATGATATCGAGGTTTCCGACGGTATCAATCACCACGTCTACACCTTTTCCGTTGGTGAGAGAGGGGATCTTGCTCTGCATTTCTGCCCCAATGTCTCCATCGAGTAAGATGTCAGGACTTTCAATTTCATTTCGACTGGCGGTCAATACGCGCTTGCAACCCATCGCCCGAGCGATTTGGACAGCGGAAGATCCCACCGCGCCGCTGGCGCCGATAACAAGAACAATATCGTCTGGCTTGGCTCTGCTCCGTGTCAGGCAGCGCAGAGCGGTCGTGAACGGAACCCCAACGGTAGCGGCTTGAACGGGCGAGATGGAGTCGGGCTTCTCCACGATCAGCTTTTCAGGGATCAGACAATATTGCGCATGAGGGCCGTCGAGCTTGAACCCGAGCTCGGCTCCGCCAGTCCCGTAGACTCTTTTTCCTACCCAGTGAGACTGCATGGCGTCGGAATCCTGTCCGAGGGTAATCACTGTACCGGAGTAGTCGCGGCCAGGGATCCGGGGGAAGATTGTCTTGGGGAACCCGCCGAGACTGTTGTATCGGTCGGATGGATTGATACAGGAATATTGGATTTTGATGAGCGCAGCACCGGGGGGGACGTTCGGAATTGGAAGATTGGTAAGTGATAGAGTGGGCAAGGAGGTTTCGAGTTCTTTGGAAAGCTGCAAGGCCTTCATCATGGCGTATGAGGAATTCAATTCAATAATCAATGATATTTCGACACTGGTCGAAGAGGGACGGGTTAAACGACGGATTTCGAATATCGGATATTAGATGAGCGACCGGAACTTAAGATCTCCAAGGGAAAAAAGCGATGCTGGATTCCATTCTCACCTGGCCAGCCTATTTATCGATAATTTGGTCTAGATGTTCTCAAGGAGCCGCGGATTTACCCTTGAAATCGTTTGAAACTCCGTTCCCGATCCGATCCGTTCCCGCCCCGCCAAAGTGGCGATTTGCCCTACAAAGTATATGGCGTGAAGTTACAAAAGCCATTGCCGCCCATATTCTTATCCACTATTCACCATTAAGAAACTGGCTCACATGCCCGATATCGAATGCGACTCTGCTTTACATGATCACCCCGTTGACAGGCCCGATCCCTCCATTATCGTTTCCCTCAGCTCGACTGTGCCCGCGACAATGTTCAACGAAGGAGCAGGGCCTAGTCAGTACCCCGATACCGAGCATTCGGACTCGCACCCGGGCGATCTCACTCGAACACTCACCAACCACTCCACGATAGAAATTCCCAAGAGCGCGCTGCACGAGTACACATTCATTGCCGTGCTATGCGCAGCTCAATTCATGACCCAAGCCGGCCTAGCCCTTGCCATTGTCCCGCTTCACATCATCGGGGAAACCTTCCACGTCACCGATTCCGGGCAATTAAGTTGGTACGCAGCGGCATACAGCCTCACCGCCGGCACCTTCATTCTCATTGCGGGAAGACTGGGCGATCTGTATGGCCATCGGCTCATGTTTATCGGTGGGTTCGCTTGGTTGGGCCTCTGGTCCCTCCTGGGGGGGGGCTTTCCGTCTGGTCGAATCAAATCTTTTTCGATGTTTGTCGCGCGTTTCAGGGAATTGGCCCGGCTTTCTTGTTGCCGAATGCCCTGGCCATCTTGGGACGGACGTATCCTCCCGGGCCGCGGAAGGATATGGTGTTTAGTATCTTTGGGGCTACCGCTCCAGGGGGGTTTGCTGTTGGGGGTGCGTTTGCGGGTCTCCTGGCTGAGAGGGCCTGGTGGCCATGGGCATATTGGATCATGGGAATGGGTTGTATTGCATTTGCGGTCGTTGGGGTCTTCGCGATCCCGAGATCTCCGTCTCCAGAACGATCCGGCCAACCGGCATGGTGGGTGAAATGTGATCTAGTGGGGGGCTCATTCGGGATCACTGCTTTGATTCTGATCAATTTCGCGTGGAATCAAGGCCCAAGTGTCGGGTGGCCCACCGTCTACGTCTACGTCCTTTTGATCGTCGGGTTCCTGTGCCTGGCCCTGTTCGTCTGGATCGAGGTCCACGCCACCTGTCCCTTACTGCCTCGCGAGATCTTCTCCGAGGATGTGGCGTGGGTTCTGGGCTGTATCGCAGCGGGGTGGTCCAGCTTTGGAGTTGTAGTGTTCTACTTTTTCCAATTCATGGAGGTCATCCAGGGAGATACGCCCCTGCTGGCACTGGCGAAGTGGGCACCGTCGGCTATGTCCGGTGCCATCGCTGCAGTGACAACGGGGTTTGTTTTGGCGCGATTGCGGCCCAGTGTGACTATGTTGATCGCTATGCTTGCGTTTACGGGGGGCCAGATCCTCTTGGCTACTCTGCCGGTTCGGCAAACATACTGGGCTCAAGCATTTGTTGTTTCTATTTTGACGCCGTGGGGCATGTAAGTACAGTACACCATTGACAACATCCTCTGGGAATGTATCTGATTGGCTATTAGGGACATGTCGTTTCCATCAGGGACACTGATTCTGAGCAACAGCATGCCACGCGAACATCAAGGACTTGCTGCTTCCCTGGTCAACACCATCGTGAATTATTCCATCTCGATTGGACTGGGGTTTGCGGGAACTGTCGAAAGTCAAGTCAATCGCGGCGGCACCGACACGTTGAGAGGATATCGGGGGGCTAGCTACATGGGTATCGGCCTGGCTGGTCTGGGAGTTGGCGTGGCGACTATGTTTGTCATTCGCAGCCTGACGAAACCCGACAAACTCCAGTCCCCATTCACAGTAGATAACTGACATGGTTTGAGAGATTAATGGGGATTTGTATATATTTGTAATTCTAGATGTTGAATATGGCTTGTAAATCCACGAATGCTGGCTCCTGGTACAGTTCAAACAGAGACGCAAGTTGCGGATCAACGATTGGCAAGGCACCCGGTTCCTGGTACGAAGCACCATTTTCCACTCGCATGTGCTTAGATCGCTGAAGGACGTTCACTTGTTTCTCCTTCTCCCTCTGGCAGGCATTGATCAATAGGAGGGCGGTGTTGAAGGCTTCCTGGGTCAGATGGGTGTCGAAATGTTGAGTGACGGACTCGAAGGTTTCCATTGTTGGCTGGATGCAGGCGAGCGTCTCGTTGGTGTTAATGGAGAGACAAACACAGAGGAATTGGAACAGGGCGTTGGTCACATTCCACCATGGGTGGAGTCGAGCGGATAAACGTCGGGCAGCAGGCAAAGCAGCGGTCCCGGCGTCAACCGTGAGCTTGGTCTGTTGTCTGGTGAGACCAAGACCTAGAACATGAAGACGACGGTGAATGGCGAAACAGAGCTCGGCCCTCGCAAGCAGGAGAAAGTCGTGGTCTACTTCTACTTTCATTAACTGCTCCATGGCCTGCAACAGCTCGGTCTGCCGGGTGATTGGGTCAGGGCTCGTTGCAGTGGAGACCTTGTTGGTAAGTTCGGATAATTGCCGAGTGAAATCGCCCGGTCGGGGTCGAATCCGATGAGATGCAGCAGGATCCAGATGTATGATGGTTTTTCCATAATCGTACGCAATCATGATGTGGAGGCTTTGGGCAATTGAAGTGATACGGGCACGTAGATCCGCTTCGTCGTTGGGTGATGAATTCATGCCGTCTGTGCCAGAGGCCAGTGGGGCCTCGTTATAATGTATTCCCGTGATTTCAATCAGATGTAAGGTGGTGGCACTTTGGAGCCAAGCTACATTGGGCCGACCAGTTGCGCGGGAGTAAATGGTCCTCAAAATCCAGGCCACGACTAGGTCCTGTGAGGGGCGACGACTGATCACCGGGTTATCCAGCAGAGTATTGGCATGAAGTACAACTTCCAACTCCTTTTCCTCGCCGAGGAAGTTGGAGAATAACGATCCGAGGGCCACGATCCCACTGATGACTGCGTCAAAGGGGAAGCCCTCCGGAGGTCCCTGCCAGTGTCCCTGGGCCCGCTGACCGATGGATTCCATATTCATCAAGCCAAAGACGGGATGGATGACGGCAGTGAATACATCGATGCAGTCTCTTGCTTTGTCCCACGGAAGAAGCTGTGGAAGTCGAACCGATGGGGTGTTCTCCGGCTCTTTCCGAATGCCTGTGTGATATCCAAATGAATGGAGGCGTGGAGGTTCGGGCAATCCGAGTCCCAATCCCAAAGATCTCGCCTGGGAAATCGATGAAGTATGGCTCAGAAACCGTGCTGTTCCTCGGTCCAGAAAGCTCGCCTGCGGTTCAATGCCTCCTGCTGGAACGGGGGCATCCGCGGGAACATGTTCCGGGGTGGATGTCGAACAATCGGTGGGCCTCGTCTGCGAGGGGGTGTATCCCGCACGAGAGCCTCGGGACGACTTGTGATATTCATATTGACATGTGTATTCATAGTGGATGCAAGTGGAGCAGGGCGATTCGCCATCGCATTTTCGCTTTCGCCTGCGACATTCGTCGCACGCCCGGCGTGGCCGCAGTCGCACACTTTCCGCTCTTGTGCTGGGCGTTTGGTAACTCATGTCGAAAGACCTATTCCATGTGCAGCGTAGATAATCGCAGCGAAGTGATGTTGCTGTGGTGGAGGTGAACGGAGCAAGCGGAAGACGTCGGATGTCGTCGAGCGGAACAAGTTACGGTCACGGGGTTACCGGATTTAACTGGGTTGGCCGGAGTTTAGGCCCTATGCCAGAGAGGAAACCAACATAAAAGGAGACCAGTCTCTTCACCGTGGTTGAATTATAACTGTTGTTTCAAACCTCATCTCATTGATCTACCCTGCCTTGTCAAATCCACTTGCGATCCCGTCGAAATATGCTTTCATCCGCCTTTCTCCAAGCCGTGGTGGGCAGACGCTCTGTCTACCAGATTGCCAATCGATCCCCGATTTCTGACCAGGAAATCCGACACTTGGTTTCCACTGCCATCCTCCACGCTCCCTCGTGTTTCAACAGCCAATCGACCCGCATCGTCCTTCTGCTCAAGGAAGAGCACCGGAAATTTTGGGATAATGCCTCGAACATTCTCAAGGCCAAGATCGGAGAAGACGCTTTCCACGGTCCCACGGAACAGAAGATGAAAGGGTTCCGAAATGGCTACGGGTCCATCCTCTTCTTTGAAGACCCCGAGCCCGTGCAAGCCCTGGCCGACAAATTCCCGGCTTATGCGAGCAATTTCTCCATCTGGGCCGAACACGCCAATGCCATTCATCAATATATCCTCTGGACGGCTCTGAGTGAGCACGGTCTTGGGGCGTCCCTCCAGCATTACAGTCCCCTGGTGGACTCGATGGTGGTCGAACAATGGAACGTCCCCGCCAAATGGGAATTGAAGGCCCAACTCGTTTTCGGGGAGCCGACTGGAAGTGCACGGGAGAAAGAATGCCTTTCTGTGGAGGACAGAATTCTGGTGTATGGAGAGTAATTAAACGAGTCGCGGAAGATTTAGAACTTGCCTTATGTGCCTCTTCATGCATCTTGGCTAGCTATCCATGACAAACTTTTTTTTTTTCAAATACCACAGAATTTATGCCCGTGCCCTGTCGATCTTTCCTTCACATTCGTCAATCCCCTCTATTCTTTCTTGATGTTCGGCCATTGATCCAGGGGCGAGTGGAGGATACCAACAAGGTTGTCGGACCGGAACGGAGCGGAGCGGATTGGAACGGAGCTGAATTGCCTCCCGAATGTCATCATAGCCCCGGATTATATAAAGCGGCATCGCTGTAGGTTGGTTGTGGAGGCATCCCCTCATGTCTAGACTTTTCTCTCTCCTTCAATCTGCCAAAATGCCAAACTCCATCCGAGACGTTCAAACCATCATTGACCACACGCACCCGTACATCATTTACCAAAATGTCTCCGTTCCCTTGCGAATCGGAGGCGTGATTCGATGCAACGTTTACCTTCCAAAGGGTGCGGCGGACGGGGGCAAGTATCCTGTGATCGCCACCTATGGCCCGTATGGAAAAGACGTGCCTTACAAAGAGTGCGTGACCCTTCTGGATGACTCCGTCGGTTGAGCTCTCGATCCCAATGACCAGTTTTGGCTTCAAAATCTCCAGCTTCCAGGATCTGAATCCAGAGCACCAGACCGATCACTCCGCTTGGGAGACGCCCACGCCCTCGTACTGGACACGCCACGGATATGCCGTGCTCCGGGCAGATGAGCTGGGCACCGGTCAATCCCCCGGTCCATTGAATCAACTCTCGTCGACTACCTTTGATGCGTATCAGGAATTGATCGAATGGGCTGCCGAGCAGCCGTGGTCCACCGGGAAGATCGGCCTGCTGGGGGTGAGCTATTACGCCTTAACGCAGTGGCAGGTCGCCGCGCGCCAACCCAAAGGCCTGGCCTGCATGATCCCATGGGAAGGCTTGTCGGATTACTATCGCGACGGCGAACGTCATGGGGGCATTCTGTCTTCCAACTTCCTCAAGGTCTGGTATAACCGTCAAGTGAAAACCAATCAGTATGGCCGACCCGGTCGTGAAGCGAACCAGCGTGGCCCCGATACCATCGATGGGGATCTCCCCGAGGCCGAATTGGTCGCCAATGAATGGAATCCCCCGGATGATTCCGAGAAGCCACGATTCCGGGATGACGAACGGTGGGCATCCATCAACTACAACTTGGAAGATGTCCAAGTCCCTTTTCTGAGTGTGGCCAATCTCGGGGGGATAGGGCTACATCTCCGCGGGAACGTGGAAGGGTTCACCCATGCCGGGTCAAGGCTCAAGTACTTGCGATTCATCGTCGGTCGGCATGATCTGCCGTTTTATTATGCCGAGTCAGTCGAACTGCAGCGAAGCTTCTTGGATGCTTTCCTTAAAAATGACGACCGGGTGGGTTGGTCGACGGGCCAAGTGCCAGCCGTGGACCTGATCCTCCGCAAGGGCGACGTGGGGGTCAATAACCCCGAGGCGGAACTTTCTTTCCCCCGCCGATGGGAAAACGAGTGGCCGATTGCTCGGACCAATTACACGCACATGTTCCTCGGGCCGGATCCACAAATGACGTTTGAAAAGCCAACTACTGGGGTGTCGAAGCTGAGCTACCGTGCCCTAAGCACCCTTGACTCGCCACAGCTGTTGACATTCACCACCCCACCGTTCCTGACTGAAACCGAGATCACAGGTCACATTGTGACGCATCTCAATGTCTCCGTGATCCGAGATGCCGGTTGCCCGCCGCCCTCGGAAATCGATCTTTTCCTGACCCTCCGTCATCTTTCCCCTACCGGCAAGGAGATCTTCTACACCGGCTCATCTGGAGAAGGCGTGCCAGTAACACAAAGTTAGCTGCCAGTCAGCCTACGTGCCACCAAGCCCGACCACCCCCGTCACCAGCCCTGGCTGCCGTATCGGGATTACCACTCCACCGACGTTCTCCCCGTCATTCCCGGGGATATTTATGCCGTCGATGTGGAAGTCTGGCCTACCAATGTCGTTGTCGAAAAGGGGGGGCAACTCATCCTGGAAGTGAGTTCGGGAGACACCCGGAACAGCAGCATCTTTCAGCACACCCATCCCCTCGATCGGTAAGTCTTCTTGTACCTGTCCGCATCTGCCCCTGCTAATCGATTCCCAGGCCCGCCTCGAAGCTCCAGGGCACCAACCGTGTTCATTTTGGCCCGAAATATGACAACTACATGCTGCTCCCGGTGATTCCTAGTCGGGAGTAAGGTTATCTGCATAGAAGCCAGGATGGATCCTGTAAATTGGCAACCCTTTTGACATCATTTCTTCAGCTCTGTTTGGGTAGAAATATGTGTGTATAATTCATTTGCCTTGCCCTCTCACCGAAACGGTGTATACGCTACGTACATGCATCCGAGTCCGTACATTGAGAGTGTCCCATTTCCTGATTACCAAGTTAGGCCTGTCATGGCTTCATTGCCATCTGGTATGATATTTCTAACAAGATCTGCACCAACTGCACATGGCATTTTTTGGCTCATTGAAATCCCGCGACACCATCCTCAGTACTAGGAGGCTGTCCCTCCCCCCGCCCTTGGTGGCGACTACTTCTGCTGGTAAGAAAGTCCTATAGCTATATTTTTATATGAAGCAAACATGGCCTTCCACGGGCCGCGACGTCTTGAGCCTGGTAAAGGCTGTTGTATCTGGGAGTGGCGAACAGTGTGGTAAGGTGAATTATCACCACTATGTCCCGGCTGCAAGCTAATACGTTTCTTGGTAGTCACACTGGCGGAGGGTACTCGACTCAGGTGCTTTCGAAGGTCTTCCACTGATGAGGATCCATCTAACAGGATGTATTTCGACATTCAAGGAACGGGGCCCGCAATTGCAGAGATCGGCGAACAAGTGGCGTGGATGGCCTCCGCGCTGCGAACCTCTCCGTACAAAGGAACTGTTACCTACAGTAAACCAAACATTTGGCAGATCAATGTCCATAATCCCCAAACAGTACAGTTTGAGGTGACGGTAGACATGCAAGAAGGCCCCCAAAGTACACCCGCCATGAACGGGCAGTGCTGGCACCGATTGATGTCAAGCCCAGTGGTAGTGGAAGGCTTCCCCATACGTCGAAGGCAGGCGCCTGTGTCGGATGGCCTCGAGATGTCGCTCGATATGCTGGCCAAGCTAGTCGACACGACTCGAGTATCGACGTTTGACGGCAAGTCTCTTCTGAAGGGGTTCTCCGCCCTGGCGATGGCAACTCACCGGACCCGGGATACAGTCATGTGGCACTTCATCCATGAGGACGGAGGTCGCATTTCTCATTTGCGCAGTGAAGGGTTTGATGGCGTCTCTCTCGCGAGCCATGATCTAGAAGGTGCCCGCCATATAGTAGGCTGGTGTCCGGAGATGAAGCTATTTGCAGGTCTGTATATCACTTTCTTAGTTGCCGGATCCAAAACTACAGTTGACCCATGCTTAGGCCAGCGCGGTGCGAGCTACAACATAAAGAACACCGGACTACCACACCTCACGAACGAAGGTGGACCTCTTAGTCACGCCACAATATCCACCGGCCGAATTATCGCCGACGGCACAGGCCCTATTGTGGGTCAACGAGACATTCGCACGCCGCGAACGTCGTTCATCAAGAAGTTGAAATGGATCTTCGAGAAATACGTTGTGCTGTGGGATGTAGGAGATCAGCGAGGATGGCTTGTAAATGGAGCTAGCGCATTGCTACACCTTGTCCGGACATCGATCAATGAAGACTGCACGGACAGCAAATTCGAGTCCGTTATGCTCGTGGATGAACACCAGTTGCACGAGGCCACCCGGCCGTATCAATGGGATTCGGCGCTCGAAACGCTCCTACATCCGAGGAACCGCAGCATTCAGATCTATGAAGAAGATGAGAGTCTCACCACCTTTCAGGATCGTGTTGAAGATTACTTTTTCTTGCTGGAGCAGGCAATCGATCATCAGATCCGGGCTACCAGTCAACCAGGCGCCGCCAACAAACAACCAAGGTCATTGCTGGATGGCTGGGACTTCCGTGACCTCGTTCTCGAACGAGATCCTATCACGCCTCGGCAGACGACTTTGGCCCAGGAAGGCCGATCCTGGGTGGATTTGACTCGGTCCATCCGTGCAGTAACACTATTTGGTCGGGGTTTTGGCGAGATCTGTCGACCTGTCGATGGGCCATGTGCGGCATGGGACAGAGTCCCAACCGGAAGATGTTATCTCACGGCCAGCGCTCTGGATCTCAACAACATAGCCGAAGCTTATGGTGACCCGTACTCGGACCCCGTGAAGCTAACTCATGGCCTTCTTTGGTGCGCCACTCAACCTGGCCACGGGCACCCGTTCCGTGCTGACGAACCTCAGAGCTGGGGGGGTGCGCATGTCCTTGTACCCATAGCGATGCGGAATGAGGCCCCAAAGGCGACCGGGGCATGTCTGAAGGCGGGAGCTGCGGTCTTTGGGTTCAACCCGAACGAAGCATGGTTTTGGGGTGACTATGGAATTCCGACGAGGAACCCGGAATCCAAACCGGCTGTTGAACAGGACGGGGGGCTGTTCGGTCCCCCGCCTGAAGACAGCGGCATTGGAGAAAGCTTGGGGCCATCGCGCCCTAGCAGCGCAAGGCATTCCTCACAGAAGGGGACATCTCAGACAGATGAAGGATCTGCTGACATGTCCAGCCCTGCTCCCGCTTCATCCCTAGGACACCGTTCACATGGAAAAGTCCGGAAAAGGCCGCTGCTCGCCAAGGACTACACAGTCGGAATCTTCTGTGCATTGCACCTCGAGCTGAAGGCAGTGCGCGTGTTGTTCGACGAGGCCTTTGAGCCGGTAGGCGTGGCAGCCGAAGATCCCTATCAATACGCCCTGGGCCGGATCGCCGAGCACAACGTGGTCAGCGTCTGCCTCCCACACGGCACATACGGCACCAACGCCGCTGCAAACTGCATCTCCAACTTGAATCGCAGCTTCCCCGATCGACGATTCTGCCTTCTTGTCGGCATCGGCGCGGGGGTACCTTCAGCCCACAACGACATCCGTCTCGGGGACGTGGTCGTCAGCACCCCCCGCGGCAGGTATCCTGGAGTCCTGCAGTACGACATGACGAAAAGCCTCGACTCGGGCGTTTCCCAGCTAAACGGATGCCTCTTTCCCCCACCCACCCATCTGATGTGCGCCATCAGCAATCTCGAGTCCGACCCCAGCATCTCCTCCCCACAACTCCTAGAACAGTACATCCGGCAAATCGAGGCCCTCCAACTGCAATACCAGCACCCCGGCCTCGAATCCGACCGACTCTTCCCAGCCACCTATCCCCACCAACAACCCTATGATTCTTGTGACGGCTGCCATCCCGCCAACGAGATCCGGCGACCACCACGAGCAACCCCCCACCCCCGCATCCACTACGGCGTCATTGCCTCCGGCAACCAGGTCATTCGATCCGCTCACACTCGTGACCAACTCGCCCACGAGCACAATGTTCTGTGCTTCGAGATGGAAGGCGCCGGCATCATGAACGTCTTTCCCTGCCTCGTCATCCGGGGGATCTGCGACTACGCCGACTCGCATAAGAATAAAGGGTGGCAGAACTACGCTGCCGCCACGGCTGCCGCGTATGCGAAGTTACTTTTAACTCGCGTGAGGACAGATGATGACTATGGGAATCGGGATGGGGATGACAGTTCGGGATCTGATATGATTGCAGGAGGAATGAAGCGGCGGCGAGAGAGATCGCCTGACCAGAGTTCTTCCTTTTCCGCCAAGCGCCGTTTGACGCGTTGATTTTCTATCTCTTGTTGGTATGTATAAACCATGGATGGTGCTGAAGCCGACTCAAGTGTTGTAGTATATCTTTCTTTCTTTCTTTCTTTCTTCTTTTTTTTTTTTTTTTTTTTTTTTTTTTTTTTTTTTTTTTTT
>KZ826360.1:44014-83956 GCA_003184635.1 Aspergillus sclerotiicarbonarius CBS 121057 | reverse complement strand
GGGGGGGGGGGGGGGGTAACGACACCCTCCTTCTACCTGATCCTCACAGAAGGGAAAGGAATAAGAGAAAGGCTACCGACACACATCTGAATCATCTACCACTGTATAAAGGCACGAAAGAAAATCCCCGAACCTGACTTAAATCTACACCACCTCCCCCTCACGAAAAAAAAAACTCAACCCGTCAAATCCACAAACTGCATAACCTTCCTCCCCGTCCTACTCCTGCGAAACCCCCTCGTATCCCCCAAAAACTCCAACCGAAACAACTCGGCATTAAAATCAAACACCCAAAAAAACTCCCGAATCTTCGCGGCCAGAACCTCCTGACTAACTCTACTCTCTGGGTCGCGGAAGACACGCACTTCCAGGACAACATCCACATCAACGTCCGCGCCCTCGGGACTCGCATGCTGGAGAATAATCTGCCAGAGGAGAATATCCCATTGCTCGGCGCGCATGAACGTCTCAATGGCCCCGAATTCAAAGTACTCGCCGTACCAGGTGAAGCTGGAGCGTTGGTCGCGGCCGTAGATCCGGACGAGTTGGTAGTGATCTGTGTGGTGGGTGGGGAGGGTGGAGAGGAGGGTGGAGGGCAGGGGGTGCAGGGAGGCGATGTCCCCGCAGAGGTATCGGACGAGGGGGTTTCGGAGGCGTTGGAGGGAGGTTTGCACGAGGAGGCCTGGGTGGCCGGGGGGGAGTTGTTTCGCACGGGGGGTGGGTGAGCAGGGGGTCATGGCTTCGGCTTGGTCTGCAACTGTCAAGGGAAAGATCTCGAGATGGATGGTCCGTTTGTCGACGATGAAATCTGTATAATTGGCCTTGGGGATCCCGGTTAATGCGCTGCTCGAGACGCCCCATGCTCCGGCCTCTGCGCTGCCGATGACGGAGCAGATGGTGAGGTCCCCGAAGACGGAGATTAGGAAGCCTCGTTGAGAGGAGGTGATGGACTCGGATGTGTAGAATAGCTTGGTTAGGGCGAGGGCATCTTTCTGCGTTGCGTCCAAGGTGGTCACGTACTTCGCTAGCTGTAGGAGCTGGCTGACGTCTCCCGCTACTGCATTGGCTCGATATTGGATGATGGCTTCCACTACCGCCGAGTGCGCCATCTCCGGCCCGGCGCATAAGACGGCGGCTCCGGCGTTTTCGAATAACTCGGTCATGAGGTCCAGGGCCCTGGAGGTGGTTGGTACGGGCCGGTCTTGTATAGGGTAAGACGTACCGGTATAGATGGCCCGAGACGTGGAGGGTCAGGACCCAATCGCCCGGCTCGATGAGGCCGCAATTCCGCAGGACATCGCCCACAACGGCTCGCTGCTGTCGGTTTTCTATTGCATCTGTTGCAAATACCATCGGCGCCCCGCCTGAGCCACCCCCCGTCGTGCTGACGAAGGTGCCCTGGCGATATCCGTTTCGTGGGTCTTTGTCCACGGTGAGTCGGGAGATGTGTTGGTATCTGTGAATGGAGGGTGGTTGTTAGATCCTGGCAACATCAATGGGAAGACTAACTATGTAACATACAGGGAGTGCTTTCTCGTCAAAGGGAATGACTCGAGAGCTCGACCAGCTTCCGGGTTGGCTTGCGCGGCATGAAGGATATGAGGGAGCTGGTCTCGAGTAGGGGGATACAGCGTGTCGGAATAGAATGGATGGACCTGGGCAACTGCGAGGATATCTGCCAACGAATAGAAGCCAGCAGCCATTGTGGCGTAAGAAATAACAATCCAATTATGCCGATTTCGATCCAAAATATCCTATTCATAAGCACAGATCCACCGGACTTGTCAAGCCCCATGGTCGACGCGAATAGGAGTCAGTACAATCATCTACCTGCATCGAGACGATCATATGCACGGACGGGATGGAGTTAGGGGAGGGCTAGAAAAGATCCGAAGTTGCCCCTGGACCGCATAAATCCCCCGCCATTTAGCCCGTTGTGTGACTCGGAACCTGCCATCGTGCCATCCTTTTATCCTGGCCCCTATCATGAAAACCCCCCAGCCTCGACTGCGGTCCATCGGGGTGGTCCCCTCCGCAGAGGGCGGCCCAGCCGAAATCACAGGTCCTGGTGCGGTCAGCTCGGAGGCCCGCCAGCGCCTTCAGGACGCTTTACATTCGAGTCTGCTGAAAGCTTGTCCGGCACACTCGTGGCCTGGGAATTTGTATCTCTCCAAATGTCCGTATCCGGTGCTGGTCGGTCGAGAACATCTCGCGGGGCTGGCAAGTCTTAACGAAGTCCTCGTCACGGCCATCGACGACATTGTTACCAGGTGGTGGACGGATTCGAGCGCAAATTTTCCGACGCGTATGCCTCTCCAGCCTGTGGAGGAAAGGCTTCTCCAGGTATGATCCGTCTCGATGCTTGGTCCTGGCGCTAGATCTGCTCATGCAAACAGTGGTTGGATGATGCTCGGCGCACTGGCAGCATCAGTCCGTTTCGAGAGCGCTGCGGATCCTGGAGACCGGACTTTCTCATCGAAGAGCTGATCCGCCGGAAGGATGGGCGGGAAACGTTTCGAATTTGCGAGATCAATGCCCGGTTCTGTTGGAATGGGTTCATGGTGAACGCGCTCGGGCAGGATGCGCTGGTGCATACAGGTATCACTGGGCACGAGCTGATGGGAGCCACGGATTCGCAAACTGTGTGTCTGTCGTCATCGTAACCAGGTTCTATTCATGTTCCATAGCCTGTGTAGGCTAACAGTGAGAAGGAGTTCTTCGACGCATTCCAGCGACTCTATAATCCGACTTTGCCCCTCCACCTCCTCAAGGGTCAAGAGCCTGGGGTGGATATTCATCTCTATGCCCATTATGTGAAGACGCATATGGGCCAGCGGGTCCGCTTTATTACCCCGGCGGATCTTCGGTTGATACCCTGCCATCAGTCGCCTGGCGGACAAAAACTATGTTGCCTGGTGGATAGTCAATCGCCCATGGGAGGAATTGAATTTCGAAACGAAGCCGGAGAACTTGTAGAAGAGATTCATCAGGTATCGCTAGAACTGCATCACCACGAGCTTCTTGCGCTCCGCTATGAAGTACTCCAAGAGATCAGCCTGCGGTGCTTCAACGACATGCGCACTCTGCTCCTAGTCCACGATAAGCGGATGCTAGGGATCGTTTTGGAGGAGATGGATTCATTCGTCGCTAGAGAGGTTCTAACACCCCAAGGGGCCAGTCTCCTCAAGCAAGGGATTTGCCACACCATTCTTCCAGGGTCCAGCCACCTGGCACATCTCATTGAACAGTGTCGCCAGCAGCGCGACCTCAAGGACGAGTATCTTCTCAAGCCAGCGCGAGGCGGAAAAGGGGAAGGCATTGTTCTCGGTGAAAACATGACCCCCGAGGCGTGGGTGACTCGGTTGGAAGAGCTGACATCCCCATCTCTGGTTGCTGGGGGAGCCACGTATGTCATCCAGAGGAGGGTGCGACAGGCCAAATATGAGATCCTTCTCAAAGATGCTACGGGAGTCCAACATCTCCCGATTGTGGGAACGTATCATGCCATCCATGGGGAGTTCTTGGGTATTGGCATTTGGCGCAGCAGTCCGGGGCCAGTCTGTACCCTGAGCCATGGCGGCACTTGGATGTGTTCGGTCTTGCAGGATGACTCGGAGGGGGGTTGTTAGGGTTGCAGATCGAGCTATTCATCAATAGCATTGTGAAACTTCCTCACATCAAGACAAAAGAATTGAACTTGGATTTTTCGACTGCAGTAGCATTTCTATTCAGTCCAGCTGAAGTCGTATGTTAGTAACTTGATAGAGTTCGCGATGCGATACTCGCTATGTACACCCTTCACTGTCTGGATGAGGGTGAGATCCCAACATGAACCGACTCAACATAAAAAGAAAGTTGATAATGCAGTAAAACCGCCCTAACTGTCATTACACAAATTGATATGTAAAAATAAATGCAAAAAAATGACAAGAGTGGGATTCGAACCCACGCCCCTTTCGAGACTAGGAATATTCCGAAGAACATGTGAGATCAGATAGCCTGACCCTAGCGCCTTAGACCGCTCGGCCATCTTGCCCGATTGATGGTTGGAGCTCAAAAGTTCCATACACAAGGAACATGAATGCGATTTAGCCACCCGGATAATAAGCCGGGGAAAGATAAGTATGTGCAGTAACCGACATCTCGCACATGCAAGAACCATCTGGATTGAGTATGTGATATGTAGGCACCATGCAAGGGGTAATGAATTTAGTACTCGGCCTGTTTATTTCTGGGGATGGGGTAGATTTCGCTGGAGTCTGTTTGGGATATATATCTGGTGCCGAGTATGGGACGTGTCGATAGGCGAGGAGATCAAGAATTGATAAGAAATAATGAATCCACTGGATATGATGCTAGTGGTGACAGGATGTAGAGAAGTGATAATACAGCAAGAGGGTAGAGATGCCCCGGCCCTTGTTCATCCTCGCTGGTCTCCATGTCATCAAGCCTGGACAAGAATTCTACACCTTGAACTAGGTCTTAACATAATTCATCTATCCTATCTAAAATCATGCAGAAATAAACATTCGTCTATCTGAACCTCTTCCCCACGGGTCAGGCGAAGAGCACACCGCATCACTTCTCCAACGGAAACCCGTAACCCACCAGAAAAGCGGGTTCATCAATGCTATGATGTTGGTAGCTGCAACCACGTTAGCTCTGTCATCTCCACAGCAGGCAGCGCATACCTCAGAACTCCAACCGCACCCGGCTCCAGCATCATGGACAAAGGAAAGTCCATGGGGTAACCCAGCCACCGCTTCGTAAAGGCCCGCAGAGTGTGGCCGTGAGCAAACAGGACCACATCCGAGGGTTGCTCGCCATGCATGTTGCCTTTGTGGAGGGCCCGGATTTCCTCAATCAGGTTATCAAGACGGGCTGTCACATCTTGAGCGGATCTGTGCCGCGTAAGCTCTCCTATCGGGCTGCTGGTCCGGATCTGACTTACTCTCCCTCCTCACAGCCATCGGCCCAGATATCCCAGGCCCGCTCGGTATCAAGGCCATGTTCCTTCCGCAAGGCGCGGATCTCCTTGGTCAACAGTCCTTCGTACAGACCGTATCCCCACTCTCCCAGTCTCTCCGTCTCCTCCACCTTGTTGGCCTCTTTCAGGGCCTGCTTGTCGCCCTCACTGAATGCCAGATTAAAGGTGTGGACGGCTCTCCGGCGCGGACTCACAAAGACCCGCGCCAGCTTGGCCGGGTCAATCAACTTGCCGGAACCGACGAGGATCTTGCCCGATGCCATCACCTGCTTGACACCGTCCTCGGTCAGTTCGATCTCGCTGATGCCGGTGTACCGGCCGCTCTTGGACCATTCCGTCTCCCCTGGTGAACATGGTGAGTCAACTATCCTATCGAGCGGGGCTCATCATGTTACGCACCGTGTCGGTAGAGGAAGACACGGGGGGTTCCAGCGTCCTTGTCAGGCATTATGTATGACGTATGTTCCGGGACTGGGAGGATAGATCTTTGATTGTAATCGTGAGATTGAGGGGCGTTAAGGATCGGTGGACGCGGGGAGATTTTGACTTTAGGTAATATTCCTTCCGTGGGGGGCGGTTCACCGGAGCGTGATTTGGGTTTTAGCCTGACCAAGCAAGATTACTCCTGCTAATCCAATAGCAAGCCATTAATTCATGTACATTCGTCTATGGTAGATCTTCATTCATATACTGTCTCCCTGGAGTGTTGCAGCCCCAGCATTTTTATGTTTTGATTCAACTTTTTTGTCTGAAACTGCAAGTGGGGGTGGCGGGGAGACAAACCGGACAAACTTGAGATTGATAACGCCAGTTATCTGGCTTCCATGAATCCCCTAATAATCATGATTCTATGTGGTTATGGACGGCATTTCTTAGGATGCATCGGCAGTAATCCCCGCATGCAGGCACGTGGTGAAACAAGCTTCGTTTACTGGTGATGCCTGATGTTGTTGCCTGAGGCTCCAATTGCAGAAAAGGGGCTGCCAGTTGATGCCTATGCACGTGACCCGATGTTTGATGCGGTGGATGTGCCTTTATCGGGAGTCTCCCTCCGAGTGTCTCCACTATCCTGATGGATCTCCTTTGCGTTGCCTCTATTCTAGCTTCTACTACTCCGTACTCAAACATGCGACTAGTGCCTCCAGAGGTGTGCCACGTATTCGCGCACTTTTCAAATCCGGCTATAAGCCCGAGATATGATCCACCTATTCTTCTGTGGAAGTGCGCGATATTCCTCTGAGTCTCTATTAGAGTCCATGCCAGAGTTGCATGCTAATACTACAAGACAAAGTATGTTTACTACCAGGCACTGTCATACCACGCTCCCAAGTCTTCCAGTGATCTCACAGATACCTGACCCTTGAGAGTGCAGTCGCGACAACCATCGGTGCAGCAGCATCATGTTGCAGCCTGAGGCACCCACCGGGCCACTGCGCCCCGTCTTCAAACAGAAGAATGACCTCATTCAAGCTAGACACGAGTCGTGTACCGAGATAGCCGCTCAGCCTCAACAGCGGGGCAGTGCACTGCTCCAGTCGACTAGACCTCACAAGGCTAGCAGCCAGTGTTGCCCTGTTTAGCCAACGCCTTACCTGCTCCACATCCGCACATCAACCACTCAGGATACTCTTGCAAGGTCAAGCATCGGAGCTCCGACCTTCTCCGGCAGCTCAATCTCCACCTGGGCTACACAGTACAAAAGCAACGACAACCTCGAGACAGTCCAGCAATTCTGAATCCATTCAAACAATCTGCCACCATGAAGTTGACACTCCCCATTGCCCTCCTCTCTCTCTCGACCTCGGTCATCGCCTCCCAGAAACCCCTGGCAGACGACCCCTCCGCGACTGAGGTCAACACGCACAAGCCCTCCAACCCCGACTTCCAAATCTCCGCCAGTGATTCCCTCGAAAACCTCATTGGCCTCGAAACCATCGAAGAGATCTTCCAGTCGGTCAAGTCTCACGCCGAGTCCACCCAGGAAGAATTTGCCCAGGAATTCGGCAAAGCCTGGGCAAAGGCTGTACGTGAGCAGGAACGCGAGGAAAAACGCAAGCAACAACCTCCGAATGCAATCCCGACCTTCACCATCAACCTCGAGGACTTTGAGGAGAAGCAATGCGATTATTTCGAGCGGGTGTATGACGGGTGGCGATTCACGTATTCGTCGAAGATGACGGACTGCGATTACACCAGCTTGAGTCAGACGGTGGGAAAAGCCGTGAAGGAGTTTATCGACAAGAAGCATTTCAAGCAGTGCAGGAAGGATTGTGATACGATGTGTATGCGGTTTGAGGAGGGAGGACCGTGGGATGGTTATGTGAGGTTGGGCAAGAAGGACAAGTTTGATCCCGAGGCGTACTGTGGCCCGACGTTGAATTTGGTTCCGACTCGGCTATAGATCGTGGGTGGACATGGAGATTCTGTTGCATGACTTGACTGTATATTGAGACAGCTGGGTGATGGATGCAGGTCACCTGACCCTTTTGCCATGTCTCTGCTCTACATCGAGGTATCCTCTACTGAGTACCCTTAGCCAATCATCATCCAACCAAGCATCATATGCCTGCACCTGAAACTCTCAACACGAACAGCCACGAATCTCAGCCATATGGCTGACAGAAGTAGCACAGTAAGCGTGTGGCTGTGCCGGAGGCGCATGTGACTCGGATCCTTCAGCCTTATACGCAGGCAGCACCATTCCTCATCAAACCACCATACTAATACCTCCATTCAACCCAACCCAACCCAACATCACTAAGCTATCCCGACAATCCATCTCCAATCTAAATCCAATCTCCAAAATGGGCCACCCAGCACCAACCAGTCCCTTCGAACCAACCCCACCCTACGAAGAAGCCACCTCCGTCTCCCACTCCCACTCCCACTCCCACTCCCACCAAGTCCGTCCCCCAAACCCTACCACTCTCCCCAAAAACTAACACACATAAACAACCCAGTACGCCGAACTCCCCCAAGCAGACCTCGAAACCGGCCCCGTGCACCAACACAGCTGCACCCCAATCACCCCCAACCCCACCACCTCCATCATCAGCACCGCGCACGAACACTGCGAGATGTGTGAGCGGACCGTCACTCGCCGGGAGAGAAAACATGCCCAGATGCATTGCTGTCGCATGGTGGCGCTGGTCTTTATCGTTTTGTTTATCTGTTTGACGGTTTTTGGGATTGTGCTTGCGAGGGCGGGGGCGGGACATCATTAAGCTTGGGGGAGAGTGGGGGTTTGGGTATGTTGATGGATGGGGATGATGGAGTTTGGGGTGCGTGGGAGGGGTTGGGTTATTTGGGGGGGACTTTGGGTGGAAGCACATCACTTATATCATGATATAAGTGATGTGCTTTATGCTACTTGGAGCATAGTGGAAAGTTTATCGTTTAGAGTGGTATATTGCATACATCGCAGATTCAGAGGGACTTGGACGTGGCAGTCACTGGATATGGGGACATGGCCAACCTATCGGTGATGCGTGACCTGCCGGCATCAGAAATGGCGGCACTAGCTGCGGGAAAAGGCCAGAGTCCATCAGGATCTCAGGCATGGAATTCTGACAGTAGCTCGGAAAAGGCCCATCACTTATCTGTTTCAAATGGGAAGAGTCATGGAGATTGGGTCACATAAAAGCCCGAATCCTCGCACCTGTCTTATGGTGTCATTTGTGAGACTGTTTGTAAGGGCTCCAGGCAGTCAGATTGATTTTATATAGGACTTTTATAACGAAGGTATGGGAAAGTAGAGAGCACAATCCTTTTCTAGTGGGGATTTTGAATCTAATAAATAAGTACGAGCAAGTTGTAATGATTAATAGCATGTGGATACTGCCTTCCTGAAGTCATATCTTGTACAAAGGTGGTTATTCGATTCATGTTTTAATACTAGTGAATGTGCTCAGCGAAGAGGCATCTTGCTAATTCACCTTGTCGTTCTATGATCAACTAGTTGGTTGGTGGTAGTACTACTGTTTAATTTTTATATCCAGTTCGATATTGATATGATGTCAAGATATCAAGAATAACAAGCAAAACAGGCAGAATCTGATTCCTATGTAGTCCAGGCTACGTACAAGAATTAAAAACAACACGGTGGTGGTCAACACCTATAGTGACCGTAGAGAGGGAAAACCGCAACACAAGATCGCTCCATCGATGCCATGCATCTGTATTAAGCCAGGCCAGGCCAGGCCAGGTCAGGAAACGGGATATGGACTGCACAGCAGACACCAACCTCCCCCAAGCATCCTCTTAAACAGCAATCTCAATAGGGGCGGCCTCAGCAACAGGCTCAGCCTCAGCCTCACGGGCCTTCTTAGGAGCCTGGTCGGCAAAGTCCTTGACACCGGTGTCAATAGCATCAGAGATACCACCAGCAATGGAGCCAGCAAGGCTCTGCAGGTTCTGGGGAACCTTGGAGACGATGGTGTTGGACAACTTCTTCGCAGCGGCCTTCTGCTGGATCAAGTCGTTGTAGGTCTGGGCGCCCTTGCCAGCCTTGACAATCTGGGCCTTCTTGCCGTCGAGCTTGGTGATGACGGCGGAGATCTTGTTCTTGAGATCGTTGACGGGGCCGGGGAGACCGAGAGCGTCGCCGGAGCTGAGGGCCGCGGTGCCGCCGACCTTGGTGTTGCCGTTGTTGATGGCAGTCACCAGGTTGTTGGAGGCTTGCTGGACCTTGGTCACGGCGCCTCCGTTGTAGGCTTGGATGGCGGAGCCAAGGGCGTCGACCTTGGTGCCGATGTTGGTGAGAACGCCGGTGACGGTGGGGAGGTCGCGCTCCTCAACCTGGGTGGGAGCGGCGAGGGAGCCGACGGCGAGGCCGAGGGTGAGGATGGGGAAGATGGAGAACTTCATTGTGATGGTGGTAATAGAAAGGATTTGGTTGAGGTGGTAGAATGGATTGGATAGTGATGATTGCTGATGATGATGCTGATGCTGATGATGAGGTTGATGTTGATGGGTATTCGAGCGACTTTATATCCTTTGGATGCCCCCAAATTGTCCAAAGAATAATATCATGATGCTGGTGGAAGCAAATTGGATGTGTTGATCCCCAGGATATGATGATCTGCAAACACCTCAATTTTCGGTGATCGACAGGGACTGAATCACCGATGGTTAGAAAATACCTAAAATTCCGGGGAACCCTGAACCACGGACTTAAAAAGCGGGTGGCTTGAGCAATTGAATTTGCTTAGCGAAACTTTAAATCCAAAAATATCTCCGATTCCAAGTCCTGGTTGTGGCTCCAACGGCCTAGATCTTCCCGATCGCCCACGGGGAAATTTTGATATTCCGCCACCCAATTATCAGTTCATATTGAATTTGTATCACCTGGCAGACTCAAGTCTTGGTGGTTTGGGAGTGAGGGCTGTAGGGGCTTTTACTTGCATTGATCAGCTGGTCGATCTCACCCTTAGTTCTACCCTAATATACGCCCGTGCACTAATGTGCTGAGCGATATGGGGGCAGCAACCATGAAACTGATGGAGACGCATTGAATCAATGCATTTGGGGGGTGCTACCATGATAGGGTTCGTTCGTGCCACTCTGCCTTCTGTCTCAGGAAAGGCTTGGTTTTTAGCCTACCAGAATTCCAGCTGCGACCATAGATTATCCCTGGGCCTAGATTCTATGCCTGAAACTTCATCATGCTTCAGCTACTGGATAGTCTCAGCGGCTATGAACATAGTAGCTCTTGAAGCCCTTGTGAGGGGTTTAGCAGTCGCGCTCAGGACCTCACCGAGAAGGTATTCAGTATTCGCACAAGCATGAAATAATCCTAGATACATATTAACAGAGAATATTAACATCAAGATATATCTGGTGAAGGTTCTAAATACCAGAAAAGGTTTATCAATACATAATAATAATAATAAAATATATATGACCAGCTATGGCTGAGGGATGAAAGTCCTGTACTACACACCCTATGTTCATCTTCTTAAATCGGCAGAGAGGCGACTATGTACGATAGAAGGCTATACTAAAGGAGCAATATACAGAACTCTGATACTTTGAAACGACTCTCGATCTTCCCTGAGACTTTTTAGCCATGGCCAAGTAAAACTCCCACTCAACTAACCGTTACCCCGACTCGCTTCTGAGAGAAGATCCCGTTTCCCCTCATTCACCGTAAGCTCAGAATGGTTATGGGATGTAGTTCTATCAGATTAAGACTTGGATGTCTCATGTCAAGTTGCGCGATGTCACCCAGCTGAAACCTCGACACACCCCACCATACCTCTTACATTATCTATCTTGGGTAGAGATTACCAATTCCCGCTTACTACTCCATACGTGGGGTATACTGCCTAGTACTCAAGTGGCCTCCCATTGGCTGGCCGATGCAGTCGGATAGGGCAAAGGCGAGCTGATGATCCCCTATCATTACCCTTGAAGATCAGCGAGGGCATTGCGGCTCCTTCCGCTTCCCGAAAAAAGAGTATCATCCCAGTGACGAATGACAATCATGCATCACTCAAGTCCCTCGATTTAGCGACTTCTGCATGGCGTACTTAGCGAACAAATGCACTGGAAGAAACAGACCAAATCTGCAGCGCATGCCCCATCTCGACCCATCCCGACTCTTTGTACCGAGTATTTATCACGCTTGCCCCGGGGGAAAGAAACGCTACATTCTTGCCTTCAACGTCCCTGTTGCGCGCATTCTCCCGGGCAATAATGGCGTTGAGTGTTTTGTGCTGACTGGCAGAAAAATAACATCAATGTGCTTAACCAGAGTGGACGAGAACTCGGCGCACGGCCCTTGGCAGTCTTGCAGCTTTGACCGCCAGAAGCATGCACGACATATCATTCGAGCTCGGATGAAGGTCACCGTGATCCCCGCGGTGGATACCCTTGAAATTTGAAACCAAGGGGCAAGCGCAGCCTAACGGGTTTCGTGTTTCCCGCAGCTGGCACCGGAGCCAAAACAACCTGGCGAGACAGCCAATGAACTGTGATGTCGGATTCTCGGAAAGGCTCCGGGATAGCCCATTGTCATGTGTTCCATGTTTGCTTTTGGCTACTTTATGTATATCAACATGGGTTGTTGGGCAGGGGAAATTGGATGGATCATAGTCATTACGGAGTATTAACACAGTCAGTAGTATGTCGATTGTATCTGAGACTTGAAGTAGTACTAAGAGCCTTATTTGTTGTTGTTCTTGCTGCTGCTGTTGTTCTTTGTTCCAGCCACAACCCTAATAATCTTGCCCCCAGTGTGACGATCATGGCCGCAAATTCCTCACTCGACACCGCGGCAAATCGCTTATTATACAGTTGTCCTAGCTTCACTGCTATTTCCTGAATGGCCAGCTTGCTGCCTCCGTTAATGCCTGCTATGACATTCACGAGATCGGCCCGCACTTCAGTGGTAAGAGTATATTGGTTTAACTCCTAGGGCTTTATCACTTACATGGTTGCGGTCTCCAATATCAGAAGGCAGGCAAATGCAAGGGCATATATTGTCTAAAAACTTCCAACTGGGCCAAAAGGATACCTGTGGGTCAGAGGGTGACTGGCATGCAACATATATCGAGGTCGCAGCTAAGGATGACGTCGACCAGCTGGTCAAGGATTGACATAGGGTGACTGTTTGCTGTATCTAAAGGATAGTAGATATTGGTATTCACATAATTATGAAGCAATTATGATGACATATTCACAATGACGCGATTCAAGTGTCATGGTGAATAATGAGCTCTTCCCGTGACTCGGACTGTGACTCAGACTGTGACTCGCATCGATTCTCCCTGTCAAAGAAATTCTTCTAATCTCACAACCCACAATCTTCATCTCAATCAGACACCAAGTCGGATCATAACCTCTATTTCTGATCGAATACCAAACTAAACAATATCCCAACCATGTGGGCTTTCAGCTTGGAAGGACGAGTATTTGATATCGACGGGAGAAAACTCAAGATCGAGGAGCAACTCTCCGAGGTTCTGGATCCGAGATTTGGTCAACGTCATGTTCTAGCAAAGACTAGGAACATTGACAACAAAAGACCGTCTTTGCTCAAAATACGCTACCAACTGAACCCAAAAGACTTTGATTTCGAAGATCCAGAAGAGGTTCTAGAGCTCGCCGAGCAACATTACTGCCATGAGGTCGATGCTACAGTGCTCTTGGCTAAAGCTGGACTCGGACCACAATATCTTACACATGAAACCCATTACCAACCTGAGTGGATGCCTTTTCCCGACGGCTATGTCGACTTGATCGTCATGAAACCTCCCCCCGGCGAGAACGTTGATGAGATCCAAGACGAACTTACCGATCGCCAGCTCGCGAGTATCCGGACCCAACTCGCGCATATCTTGGAGTAAGTTGAATCTTTTCATGAGGCAGGCCTCTTCCATTTGCTAACGCATGTGGTCATCGCAGGACGATGCGCAATAAGAGTTATAAACTGATCGAGCAGCACCCTAGCTACCTGAACTACGATGCGCGGACAAACAAGCTCTATCTAATCGACCTCGAGGGCCTCGGATTCATTGACCCGACCAGTCGCACATCGTTTCCGGTCGACGAGGAGAGCCCGTATGTGGAAGCATTCAACATCTGGCGTGCGCCATACAGGAAGGTTGAGAAAGAGCCGGAGTCAGGAAAAGGAATGGCATCATATAACCGGTCTACCAAAATGAAAAGCCGGCCCCCATGGAGGACCTAATCGAGATGGCTCTTGGCTGGTGCTATGTGCTACAGTGCTACATACAAACTTTCTTTTCTCAATAGCCGGAATATTCTCTATGAAATGTTGGAGCTACATATATCTTATCCTTAAGCATTAGTGAAGCAGACGGGGTGATCTTGTGAATAAAATAGACTTGGCTAGCTTCTTGGAATTGTGATATCTGGTCCTTGTCAATTGAATTAAGCCGCCGGCTATCACCAAACAACGAAAGAACCCACCAGTCATCCATTCTACATGAATTGACAAGCTTCACCTGGGCTTATATTGAGGATTCATCATATGGAGGCCGATACCCTGACCTTTTCCCCCTTTCCTTGATGACCTCTTCTTCCTATGGCCTCCCCTTCCTGTCTCCAGAACCTACGCATCTTGATTAGATCTTGAATTTGACTTTGCTTGACCTCCTTAACAGTTTACATACGATCAATCAAAAATTTCTTTACAATATCTGGAAGCCAGCAATCACTTGGAATGATTTGCTGAAGCTGCGTATGAAGAATCGACAACACCTCTGGTCCCGATGCAGGCTTTCGAACGCTAAAGCCCGGAAAGTCCCAGTTGACAAGACCAGAGCAATTTCAGAAGTGGCCAGACTTCGTGAGAGAAATAAATAATCTCCTCACAGCTTATTGCGGCCAATGAGCTTTTTGTCCCCGTAGTACCTCGAGAGGTTTTATATCTCCGACAAACTAGGTGAGTGCCCATGTGTTTGCATATCTATCTTGAATCCATATACTTACTAATACTATTCTTGATAACCATAGGCCAAATTGCCAGATACATGAACGACCACCATCCATACTCATTATGGAATTTCACCATATACGAGTACACGTGGTTCGTAAAGCGACTCGACAATCGCCAATTTGCGATGTCCCCGCCGATAAGCGCAAGGGCTCAGTCATCTACCACAAGCGTTTCTGTCGGGCGACTGGTCATCACCTGACTCGTGGCCCTTTGGCTATATCGTAGCTAGCCTCTCAATCTACTGGCATTCAAGACTTCCACCTCTCCCAGTGTCGTTGCGGGAATGTCTGTTCGCGAGTGCGACAGACGACAAGGACAATTTTTCCCCGTAAGAGGACCCCGAGTCCACCAAACCTACAAGTGGAAGTGGTACGCTAAGCATTCTCGGAGTTTATATTATTTCTAACCTGCTTGAACAGACTGCTCGGGGAGAACGCTACAGCAAGGTAACCAAGTTTCCGCGCAGAGTGAAAAGGAAGATGGACTAAACTATATGTCCTACGTTCTACTTTGATCTGTGGTATCGGGACTAGAAATGACCAGGCTGGGGTTTTTTTTTTCAGTTCCTGCTGTTGCACTTTATTGTCTCTTTTACATATTTATTTTGTTTTATGGGGTTTGGTTCCCGTGACCCTAGGCTACCAATGCTGGCCTCGATCCTTCCATGGCCAGACATCTCGTGCCATTCGTTGCTTCGTTCCTCGGGCTATGAGCCAGGGATTGCTTGTTCGGGGTATTCTGGCATCGAGATAGCGGAACTTCTCCCTTTTTGATGCCTTCTAAAATACGTCCAATTGGCTCAGGAGCAAGCCGCACTGGCGAAAATGTTCCCTAGAGTCATATCTAGTAGGGGAGAGTGCAGTGGTGAAGACTCTGGCAGTGGAGAATCTAGTGCTTAAGAATCAGCGATGAGGATAGAGACCTAGCCAGGCTGTGCTTCATTCTTGGACAAACATATTGAGCCATCTATCTATGTCTATATTGCATCTAATAACAGGAATACCATAATAAAATCAATTTTCGGTATATCTCACCCACAGAGAGTTCGTATCGAAATTCTCAGTCTCGCGACATCCGCTACAATCCCAAGCCCTAGACAACCCCCAGTCATCACAACCCCTCCCCCCACCCAAACGGATTCAGATAATATTTCCCTAGATAAGTTTCCAACAGATCCCATCCCGCATACACCACCGAACCAGCCACCGGCCCGACGCCCAGATATTCCAACCAAACCCCCACCCCCGCCGTCCGCACCGCACTCTCCAACACCGCCCGAACAAACAACATTCTCGCCACGATGAAGCCCAACTGCACGACCGCCTGAGACTCAATCGGCAGCATCAGCGACAAAAGATGATGGAGGACGCATTTTCGATACATCCAATACGTATCCGCTGGACAATGCACGGACACGAATCGAGCCAGAAAGGTGGTCTCGGATGTGGAGGACCGGCGCAGCCAGGGGATGAGGTGGTTGGCTGCAGCGCATTTCCATTGGGATCGGAATCCGGGCGTGCTGGACTTTAGGCCCAAGGTGTCATCGAGGGCGGGGGTTGCACGATCGAGTAAATCGTTCAGTAAGGGCCAGTCGGAGACACACAGACGCGAGGATGTATCGTCGGCTTCGGTTATGCAGGGCATACATTCTGCTAGGAAGCCTTGTTTGGCGGTCTGGTAGTGTGTGATACTGGTGTAGAATCGAGGTGTGATGGGACAGATCTCGAGAACTGGTCGAGGATGAGAGGTGGGGGATACTGGAGAGTGGAATGTGATGGGCTCGAAGCTGATGGTTTTGGGCGGAGTATACTTCAGTGTCAGGGGGATATCACAGTGTTTGACCAGCTGAGAGAGGTATTCGCGGAAGACCAGTTCTAAGGATCTGAGCCAATGAAGCTGTCAGCATTGAGATAGGTGAAGCAAGGGCGAAATGAAAGAAAAATACAGATCCGCCTACCTTTCAACCGGAGTTTCCTTCCGTGCTATACTTCCCTTTCTCACTTCAGGATGCTGCAAATACTTCAGTCCTCCCCTGAACCGGACCTTCAGAGCCTCTTTGACAATTCGCGGTGCTGAGACAGCGCCTACATGCGTCCATCGCATAACGAATTTCATGACATTCCACGAGGACGAATCCAGTGGATCAATCGCATCGCCCCAAGACGATAACCGACTGGTCACCTTGATCTGCCCCTCAGGGCTGACGGAGCTAAGGGTCGATTGCAGTCGAGGAGGAACTTCACTCAACATATCCGAGAATTTAGCTGGCATTGACCCACCGACCTTTTCGAACGGGGATCCGAAGATGCTTTTCTCCCACGAGCCTTTATAGTTGGTGCAACTCGAGAGGGAGGTTCGAAATACAAGGTCTTGCGGCTCGGTGGGCCCATTCTGGAATCTAGCAGTGACTGCTTGCGACACTTCACAGATGTCTTCTTTCTGCGAGCCGGCTGCGGTGAGTGAGAAGAAGTTCCGCTTCTCGTAGAACGAGTTGTTGATCTCCATGATCATGGCCGTTAGTTCTCGCGAGGGAGAGTAGAGATACCAGTAGTTGATGGCGCTCTTCTGCCACCATAAGAATCTGGGGACACTGAGGAGATATGCATATGGATAATCCTTGGGGTTTTCGTTCTGGCGTACGGGTCAGTGACGCGGACTGAATAGACACGGACGGTTGCAGATAACTTACCACTGATCGAAGAAAGACATGTAATTTCTCTTCCAGGCTGCGTTCACCACTTCCTGGGTCAAGGTAGTAGCCTGCATCGATCGTGAACCAGCATTTCTGCCACCACCGCTCCTTGGAAGGGATATTATCAATCGACAAGAGATTCCCGACACGGCCACGGAGGCCCACCGGGATCCCTATCATAAAATAATCATACCAGTAATTATAGCGCTCAGTCACGGGAAAGCGACGAGCATGGGAGAGCTTGGCGGGGAACAAGAATGGTTTTCCGATGAAATCCCTTGTGCTGCAGCTGCTGTGAAGAACAATTTTGCGGAAAAAGTATGTAGACCAGATTAACTTGAGCAATAAGAATGTAGAAGATATGAGAATGCCCAAGACCAGAGAGAAAATGAACGCCTGAAGTGACTGGAAAGATATGTCTGATGCCCTGAAAAGCAGGGCAACAGAAGAAAAGTAAACCATCGCACGCAAACACATTCTTAGTCGACCAGGACTGTAGAGCACAGAGAATTTACTACCGAACGACAGCAATCGTATCTGCTATCCATATATTTCCAAGATGTGCAACGCTCACGTGACCAGTGCAATCTGCACATGAGCCTAAAGGGAAGTTACACGGCTTCGGCCTCGGGAATGTGGAAACCTGCATGGCACCATAAAAAGAAAGCGACAGACCTCATCAGAATGTTCTACTCTGCATATCACCAGAAAAGGAAGTGACAGATCCTCTCGGAATGTTGCAATCTGCATATCGTACTATGGTAGGTGCTTTGGATTGTTAGTTTGTCAGTGAACCTCAGACCACCAGTCCACTAATATTAAAATTTGCTGCTATTTGCCTGCAGCTGCTGAATAATATCATATCACCTCCAGAAGGAATTGTACAATCTGTAACGTATTTGGCACTGGTGGACACCAGATCTTACTAGCAATCTTCAGCACTATATCATATTAAAACATAATGACAGCGTCTTTCTGAGGGGCTCATAGTTTCTCAGAGAAAACCGGAAGCACTTTTCTCGCTTCCCCTCCAAAGATCTACCGCTAGCATGCGGAAGCAAAGACATGTTTCGAACTTACTGAAATCAGTGGCCATCTACCGTTCTCAATTGCCGGCCTGGCGGTCAGATATGAAGATCCGGATTTGCGTCGAATGATGGCTGAACAGCTGATCATGAATGCAGGGGCCTTGTCAAATGCCTCACGCAGCCCTCCATGAGGATACCCTGCGAAACGAGAATGGTTGACACATTCAACAACATTTTATCTCCTTGCGTTGACTATTACTGCGAAAATTCTGCCATCTCTCTACTTTTCTACTTGTATGAAGATTCTTCGCACCTGAGATCACTGTGTGTGACAAGTATCATTAGAAAAATCAATTTGTTTGGACGCGCTTGTTCTTCCATCCATCCTCATAATGGCGTTTTCTGAGTCTAAGATTGCTTTCAATGAAGTCATCATCATTGGGGCCGGCTTCTCCGGCCTAGCCATGGCCTGCCAGCTCAAAAGAAAGCTGGGCTGCGATGATTTCTCCGTGTTTGATCGGGCTAGTGGATATGGAGGAGCATGGCATGCAAACCAATGTGCGTCCTATACCTCTATCCCTAACTATTATGACTGTCCCATGTGCTAACACTCTCAGACCCAGGATGCGGCGTCGATATACCAGCAGCACTCTACAGCCTGTCCTTTGCGCCAAAAACGGACTTTTCCTGTTTCTTCCCCAAGCAGGACGAGATCCTACACTATATCAATTCGGTGGTCAAAGACCATCAGCTCATGTCGCATTTCACCGGTCACACGGAGTGGGTGGGCGCTTCATGGCAAGAGTCTTCCAAGACATGGCATGTCACTCTCAAGGACCTCCACACCGGGCAAGAATTCCTCCGCGAGTGCAGAATTCTAGTCTCAGCCGTTGGAGCCCTATCTATGCCAGATAAATCTAGTATCCCAGGAGCAGAGCGATTCACAGGGGATGTTATTCATACAGCCAATTGGGATCGGACGGTGTCTCTGCGAGACAAGCGAGTTGTGGTGATTGGTAACGGCGGTGAGTACTAATCTGACTCCACCAGGGTGATCGATTATTGATGTTCCCAGCCTCTGCAACACAGATTATCCCGGCAATCGCTAAAGAGGCTGGTGAAATTACCCAGTTCATCCGGGTGCGTGCAGCTCGGCTTCATGTGGTGGCTTATCTGCTGACTGATTTAGACACCGCAACTGTACCTCCCTGGACAGAATACCACGATTGGAAGCCTCTGGCAAAATGCGTATAAATACGTTCCCGGACTATTGGTGCTGGTTCGAATCGTGATCTTTCTCTATCTGGAGACGGCCACGCTGCAATTCCGCCGCAACAAGACTGGGGCGAATATGAGAGATCAGCAGTTCCTGGTTAGCAGGCGCTATATTCTGGACAACGCTCCTGGTGGGTTACTTTATCATGATGGAGGTGATTATTGTTCTGACCAAAATGACAGAAAAATACTGGTCCTTGTTAATCCCGACTACCGAAGCAGGTTGCAAGGTACATCCATCCCGTAGCCCACAGTTGTCATGATAGACTAAACAATAGCAGAGACGTGTCTTTGACAACGACGGCTACATCCATTGTCTGAACCGGGATAATGTTCACTTGGTACAGGATCCAGTTGTTGAGATCAATGAATCTGCGGTCCTAACTAGGTCTGGTCGAGTGTATCCTGCCGACGTGATTGTAAGTTTCCAACACCATTACCCTTTTGTTCGCAATAGTGACCTCCACAGATCCTTGGAACCGGCTTTTCGTTATCCCACTTCGACACCAGGGTTATAGGCTGCCAAGGGCGAACACGGGCGGAACACTGGAAATCCCTCGGCGGAATCAAGGCATTCAACACCATCGCAATGTCCGGATTCCCCAACCTGTTTTACGTTCTGGGCCCCAACTCGGGCACAGGTCATACGTCGACCATCTATGCTATCGAGAGGTAGACATTTTCCATTAACGTATTGACTTGCTTGGACGTTGCAAACTAACACCATATAGCTACGTCGACCTTATAGTCCGCGTCATCGAGCCCATTCTTAGGGGAAAGGCCTCGTCTGTACAAGTCAAGGCATCCAGCGAACAACTCTACAGCAAGGAGATAGAGCAAGCGCTGCAAAAGACCATCTACAATAATTCATGTCCAAGTGTAAGAGACCTTGTTCGCAGGCGGTGATTTCCTAGCTGATGTCAATTCCTGATAGTGGTTCATCGACAAGAAGACGGGCACCAATTGGGCGATCTATCCATGGAGTTCCTTTTGGATGTGGTATACTACGCGGGCTGCCGGACTGGATGATTGGGTCCATGAGGTAGGAGCTCCTTCATGTGGAATATGAATTTGTCAGGGATGGGTGCTGACTTGGGCATTTGCGCTACAGTAAAGTGGTACGTGTATTCCACAGCAACCTGGCGAGAAGCATCAATAAAGCGTCATCGCATCTGCGATCTGAAAAGGCTATACACGATTGGATATCTCAAAGTCATTTGTTCATTTCAGCAACAGTCTTTCCTCTAGTTATCAGCATGGTTTATTTGCTATTTCACCTGCGATGTTCGTTAGATAATCTTAATAAAAGTAGAGATACTATTGAGTAATACAATCAAGGCCCCATTCTCAAATCTGTTAATCCATCAATGGTAAACTAAATGTGTGCATCTGTTCAATATTACGTTCCAATAATTTCCATACTCCCCGCTTCGGCCCGTCCCGGATAATACTCCGTTGTGCTTCCTCTTACCATCATAAAATGGAATGACCTCGGGTGCTCATCAAAGTTTCGGCAATTCTCTACGATACATCGTACCTAGATGCCATGAGACATTCTATCCTCTGCCAAGATGTCCAAGCACGCGCCACTATACTTGACTACGATAGGCTCAAGACCTGCATCTCCCTCCTCCCCGAACCCATCAAGAGAAACCCGTTACACAAAGAAGTATGCAAGAACACAGGACAGGTCGAAATCAAGTCTGCATGACGCGTATAATTCCGAATAAAGCCGGATGCATCTACAAATGAGCATTGGCATGATGTCACCAATCTGCCCTTTCGGAACCATTCGGTGATAGAAAACGACACTGCATGAGTGATTGATAGGTGGACTTTAAGGTTTTCTTCCGGTGCATATGCAGCTACGTCTCGTCTCTTCCATCCACCCCCTTACGTCCTCATAGATAAAGACATGGTCACCTGTGCAGCAAGCAAGCAATCATAGGTATCCATCCATATTCCACCGTGCACTGGCCGGTCCGGTGTGGTAATCTTAGCTTCCTACTTCGCGCGATCCACATATTCGTGTAGAATTAAGTGTGATGGGAACCGTTATTGAAGCAAGGAGCGCCGAAAATCCCTACCTCAAACACCCCACACCCGTCGGAATGTTTCGAGGAGATTCTTGACGCCCGCGTGCTATCATGTGGCTGCGAGTCTCACTCCTTATCAACGTCGTCCTGTCACGATACCATCCATTCCCGCTGGAATTCCTGCCTCGGGGGGGTTAGGGGCAGGGAACGTCAACGGGGGGCGGGTTTGTAGATCTGGGTATGCCCGACATCCCTTGCGTGGGGGTAGTCAAACCTTAAAGGGCTGCACCAGGCCTCGCATTTGCGCCGTCAATGATTCGTGTGGTCTGAGGGATCGGCGTTTGTTTGAGTAATGTTGAGGATTGTTTGCTGGAGGTGGGCGGGCTTTGTCGATCTTTGTTTGATCCCTTCCTTGGGGGGGGGGGGTTGTACAACCTCATCTTTTTGGGTCTGGAATCGGCTTGTGGGTGTTGAGTAGATGCCGAATATACTTGTCTTTGGTGTTTTTGATATCCCTGACATGGAAGATGCTTCGAATCAGGGTAGTTCAATATGGTGTACTATTCCAGAGATACCGGTATAACTAATCTGTCTGAACCCTTGCACTCTGGTTCATATCTACGAATATCACCGAACCCAGATATGCCCTTCTCTAATGAGATATTTCAAAATCACTTTCCTCATTTCCTCGATATTCCTTTTACACATTTTATTCAATTAGCAGATGCTAATTTACACATACCCTGTTCGCCCATGGTGGACTTATATGATACTTACAGTCTTATAAACCACTCAACTAACTCACAGCACTCACTCACCCACCCTCACTTTCAATTAGCACTCTTCGTAGAGAAATAAATGCCCGAATCCAGCTTTTCACTCTTCAAGCATACTACCCCATCCCTTCAGTACCACTCAACAGACAGGCCAATTCCAGCATGATTCCCCCTTCCTTCAAAAAACATTACTATTACTTACTATATGATCCAAGAGAAACCCCCTCTTGCACTACCTTTCAAGAGCCTCGATACTCTCTCTTCCACTCCACTCAAATCCCAAATCTAGCTTAATAATAAAAAAACGGATCCTAATACACACATATATATATCTACATATCCATCCATACATAGATAGGGGAAAAAGAAAAAAACATACAACAGAAGGGATTCGCTGGTGGTCACCCACCCAACTACTAACCTCCCGGCGTGTGGCTTAAGTACGGCTGAGCGGACGGGAAGCCCTGTTCTCCACACCCTGTGGTCGTATGTACCTACCTCATCCTATAAGATAATTATAATCTATCGATGAGATTAGCTAATTGGGCAAGTGTAGTGGTAGTTATATATGGAATATGTCCGATTGGTGGGGCGCTGCCGGTGTATATTTTCGCTTTTAACTAACGAGCAAGGTGAGGTGAGGTGTCTTTGTTTGGCGGAGATAGTTCTTAAATTTCAGTATCTTTAGGTTCTACCAGGTTTGTTGGTAGTGTCGCTAGGACTATTTTTCTTGAGCTACTCAATTAGAAAAGAGTCTGTGTTTCTGAAAAGGACTGAGAGAGACAGAAAAATAAAAACATACACCTAACCTACCCCCAAGCACACCTCACCTTAGTATCCACTTTAGTCCTTTATCCCACTGCCTATTGGACACTCCCTTTCCAGAGGCACTATCCGTGGCCCAATGGTTGATTTCCGGAGTTGTTATCCGCATGGACCGTTGAATCCAAGAGGTCCAATTCAATTCAGTGCAGTCCGTATGCATGCATGCATGCAGGAAGAAGCTCAGGTCATAGGTCTGGATTAGGTAATCCCTTCTTATCATGAAATAACAATTGGCAATTTTTATATCCTATAACTTCAATATAAACTTCTGACACCGTTTTCGGAAGGAAAAAAAAGAAAAGAAGAGGACGAAAGGAGAAATAGAGAGGGAGTTGACCCCATTTTCGCAGGAAAAACAGACACAAAACATAAAGGAAAAAAAAGAAAAAGAGAGAGATACATCTATCACGCTGAACCAAATCAATCTTTGTAGGAGAGACATATAAGAAACACTCAAGTGAGAGACACAAAAAGAAACTGGAAAGAAAGCATCAACACAAGATGGCCCGCATCTCGTGCTATTCCAAAGAGTGGAAACACATCACAGCAGATCCCCAACCCGCACCGTGGGATCCTCCACCACACGAGCAACCATCTGCTCCACCATCTCCAGCTCCTTGGCCGTCTCCTCAGCCGACCAGAAGGACGAATCGTACGCAAACTTGACGCGGTACCGATCCGCCTGCGCCGTACGACTGACTTCAAACACGACCGCGTAAGGCTCGGGCATCCGGACCTCAGACCGGGCCATCACCATCCAGCGCTGGTATGCATCCGGGCCCGTCGACGGCTCGAAAGGCTGGAACAGGAACATCGCCTGGTTCCGGGTGGCGTCTTCGCCGGCGACGCGGTAGATCTGGTCGACGGCCACGGTGCTGTTCTCGGTGTATTGCCAGAACTCGTCCTGGGTTTGACGCAGGAAGTCGACGAGGGGGAGATCAGGGTCAACTTGGGAGCGCATGGGCAGGAAGTTGGCACAGGTGCCGTTGATGTTCTGCGGGTCGGGCAGGTCGACGTTGCGGCCGGTGTTGAGGTAGTCAAAGGCCACGGCCTGTTGTCCGCTCTGTCGCGCGAGCCAGAGGTGGAAGATGGCCTGGAAGAGGATGGAGACGGTGACGCCGCTGGCGCGGCTGAAGCTGTCGAGCTGGGCGTGCTCGACCATGCGGATGGCGACCGAGTTGACGCGGGGTTGCTCCTGGTGGCCCGGGGCGAGTTGGAAGTCAATGGGCTTCTTGTCGGGCTGTTGCCAGAACTCGAGGGTTGGCTGGGTCTGGTTGAGGGTCCAGATGTGCAGGGCGAATTCTTGGAAGGAAGTGAAGGGTTCGAGAGGCTCGTTGCGCTGGTACTGTTGGAAATGCGCATCAAAGACCCGCAGGAGAGTACCGTCGTAGAGGCCGTGGTCCAGCTTGACGACCACCTGCATCTCGCCATCGGCGAGGCGGAGGATGGCATAGCGGATGAAGGGCTTGCCAAACTCGAATCTCTGCTGCCAGAGCGCATCGAGGATGCTGGACCGCTCCTCGGGGCTGTTGACATCGTGGAAATCCACGATGGGAGTGGCATCCGGCAGCACGACTCCATACCACTGGCCTTCGTGCTGGAGGAAGGTGGTGCGCAGGATGTCATTGGTCTCGGTCAGTTGCTTGGTGAGGGCCAGCCATTCCATAGGGTTGCTGTCATGCCCCAGCGAGCGGACGGTCATCAACGACCAGAACGACTCGGGCCGGGCTCCCTGCGAGAGGAACTCGGACTGTCCAGGGGGGCAAGGGTAGATGCCCTCGTAGGCCTCCTCGCCCAGTCCGGCCGAGGAGATGGCGGCCGTCAACGCGGACGGGGGAGAAAAGACGACTACTTGGGCTTCAGCTGCTGCCGCTGCCCCGTTATCATCGCCATCTTTGCGCAGCTGCAGAGCCATCTCCTCCAGCACCGGGAATCGGAGAACATCTCGCACTGCGATGCTGTACCCCTTCCGCCGCAGCCAGCTGACCAGGTTGATGGCCCCGATCGAGTCGCCTCCCAGGCTCAGGAAAGACGCCTCTTGGCCAAACTGGTCGTGGGGCAGCTGCAGCACCGCCAACCAGGCTTCGTGCAACACCTTCTGCTCCGTCGTGTCCACCGGAACGACGGTGAGCGACTGGTCCGCACCGATGGCATCAAAGGCAAAAGGAGTCAGCTCCGCCTGGCTCAGCGCCTGCACGCTCGTCTTGAGGGCCTTGCGGTTGGCCTTGCCCGATGGCAACCGAGGGAATTCCGGCAGAGGGAGCAGGAACTTGGGGAACATGTAGTGGGCCAGTCCCTTCAGCTTGGACTTCAGCCGCTGCGTCTCGTCGCCGACCACGTCCAGGGAGATGAACTGGTCTTTGTTAGCCTCGTCCACCGGGCCATCAAAGGCCACGACGGCCACGAGATGGGCCGTGTTGTTCTTCTTCCACACGGTGAGGACGCACTCGCGGACCTCGTCCGTCCGGAGAATGGCCTGCTCGATCTCGCCCAGCTCGATGCGGTGGCCGTTGATCTTGACTTGGTCGTCCTTGCGGCCCAGACACTCAATGTCGCCCCCGGGGATGAATCGGCCCAGATCTCCGCTGCGGTACAGTCGTTGCCTGCCGAGAACGTCGCTGTAGACAAAGGCCGCCGCCGTCGTCTCGGGTCGGTTGAGATAGCCCGGCGACAGCTGCGGTCCCCAGAAGCAAAGCTCGCCCACGGCCCCGTAGGGCACCGGGCGAGACCCGTCCTGCTCCAGGATGACAACGCCCGTCGACGGGAAGGCCGTGCCGATGTTCCCGGTGCGGTCTTCGGCCGAAAAGTTCTTCATCGTCACCATCACGGACGCCTCGGTGGGACCATACGCGTTGATGAGGGTGATCCGCGAGGCCCATGTCGCCGCAACATCGGGGGTCAGGGGCTCTCCGCCGACAGTCATCGACTCCAGCGTCGGAACCGTGCGCGGGTCCAGCAGGCGCGCGACGGTGGGGGTGAGGAACATATGGTTCACTCCCATGTCGCGGATGGCGCCGGCCAGGTCACCCAGGAGCAGCTCCGAGGACGCCAGGCAGAGCGTGCCCCCGCTGTGCAAGGTGGCAAAGATGTCGTAGACCGAGGCGTCAAAGATGTAGTTGGAGAACTGAAGTTGCTTGAACGGACGCTCGTGGCGCTTCTCAAAGGCAATGACCGACTGCATGGCCGCCGCACAGCCACCGTGGTGGATCATCACCCCCTTGGGCTGCCCGGTGCTGCCCGACGTGTAGATGATGTACCCCATCGCGGACGGGGAGACAATGATGTCCTGCGGCTCCGCGGAATACGCGCAGAGTCGAGCCGTATCGACCAGAATCTGCGAGATGGCCTCGGGCCCTGATGGGAAGTACGATGCGTGCTCCTTCTCGGTCAGCACCACGCGGGCCCCCACATCTTGAGCAATAAAGGCATTGCGCTCGACGGGATTCTCGGGACTCAGGGGCACATATGCCGCGCCGAGCTTGAGCACGGCCAGGATCGTCGTGATCAGGACGGGCGACTTCTCCAGCAGGATCGGAACGAGATCCCCGGCGGAAACACCGCGCTCGGAGAGGAAGTTGGCCATGCGGTTTGACATCTCATCCAGCTCGGCATAGGTCAGAAGCTTCTCGTTCTGGTAATTGACTGCTACGCGCGACGGGTACTGCTGTGCAATGTGCTCGAACTGTCCGTGGAGGGTCATCGGGGGCGGCAGCCCATCTTCGGTCCAGCCCAGCAGCAGGTCCAATTCCTCCTCGCCAATCAGCTCGATGGATTTGACGGCACGCTGAGGGGATGCGATAATGGTTTCAACCGCACGGCAGTACTGCTCGAGGATGAATCGTAGCTGGCGCTCCTCCATAGCACCGGTCAGGGTGAGCTCGATCCCCTCCGCTCCCTCCTCGATGTTCAACGTGGTGTATTCCGTCTTCCACACGGGCTTCTTGCCAAATGGCTGGAAGACCTCCTCGGTGATGGCCGGTTTCTCTGGCCCTCGGACCAGGATGTTGACCATGGTATCAAACAAGGCTGCGCCGCCTTGCTGGCCGGCAGCCGATAGAGCCCCGCGGATCCCCTCTTGGGCGTACTTGGTGATCTCCCAGATATCGGCATTGACGCCCTGGACGAGCTGCAGCAGGGACTGCTCGGGGTCCACCTGGACCGCCTGAGGCACCACCGCCAGGGTTGGGCCATCCAGGCTGTCGATTCCGGCCAGCGGCTGCTCTCTCCCCGACATGACCGTCGCCATGGTGACGGACTTGGAGGCCGTGTAGGACGAGAGGATCAAGGCCCATGCCGCATACAGGATGGCACTTTTGGGGGTCTGGAGGGCGGCAGCCGCTGCCCTGAGATCCACTGGCAGGGCCCGGACCACCGTCGACGTTTCGGCCACCGGGGAGTGGTTGAGAATGGTTGGGTTCGCCTCACCCAGGTGCTGCTTCCAGAATTCCTCCGAGTCCTTTCCGTGGTTCTGCTGCAGGGCGACAAATGCCGCCCATGGGACCCGGGACTGCGGAAGTTGGCCATGGTAGAGGTGTGCCACATCGTCGAAAAGAAAGCCATGGGACCAAAAGTCAAACAGAACGTGATGGACGGAGACGACCAGCATCCCGCCATTCAGAATCCCGACCCGCATAAAGGGCTTCCCAAGAGCGACGCCTTCTTCCTTGTCTCTCGCAAGATACCGAGAGAGAGACATGGTGAGCTCTTGCCAGGGCAGTTGGAAATCGGTACGCACCACCTGGACGAATCCCTTGGTGGCCGTCACAAAGGTGGACCGGAGGAGATCGCTGCGCCAGAATGCCACCTGGAATGCAAGTTGTAGCCGGACCAGGTCGAGATGGCGTACGTCATAGACGCGCTGGTACAAGTACTCGGGGTTCCCTTGAAGGGTACTGGCGAGAATCCCCTCCTGCAGGGCCGTGGCCGGGAATGCGTCGACCGCTCCTCGGTCTGCCAAGAGCTCAGCCTTGAGATCTGCGTCGGTCAGTAGGGCAAATGGCCCCGGAACTTGGGGTGGAGCCTGGTTGCCAGTCTCGCCATTGACCTGCGCAGCGTCGGCGATGTCCTCCGCACCCTGAGACTGCATCATGTCCGCGAGCTGGACATGGATGCCTCGAGTACGGAGCTCTCGGATGACCTGAATCGCCTCGATGGACGTGCCACCGAGCGAGACGAAGGAATCGGTCGGTAAAATGGACGAGGGCTGCATGTGGAGGATCTCGGCCCAGACCTCGACAATCTCGCGTGCAATCTCAGTGAAGACATGTTCGGACCCATGCAGTGAAGCAGCATCTCGGCCCAACAGGTCTTTCACATCGCTCAGCTCAGCCGCCTTCCGGATGGCTCGCAGATCGATCTTCCCGTTGCCATTGACGGGAAACTCGTCGCATCGAAGCCAGTAGCTCGGCATCATGTACGGGGGTAGCTCTCGTCGTGCCTGGTCACGGAGACCTTGGACGAGATCAGCCCAGCTTGCCTGAGGCTGCGGGATCACCGCAGCAACCAAGGACACCTTGTCGTGAATGTAGGCTCCCACACACACCACGTCCGCAGCCCCGTCTCCAGTGCGCAGCGTCGACGCAACCTCTCCGGGCTCGACCCGCTGGCCATGGATCTTGATCTGATTGTCAATGCGGCCCAAAATCTCAAAGGTGCCGTCTTCAAGTTGCACAGCAAGATCTCCCGTCCGGAAAACCGTGTAGGTAGACTCAGAGGGGTCCTTCACAAAGGCGGCCGATGTTTCATCTGGCCGGAGATAGTAGCCATCGGCAACTTGGGGACCTGAAAGGCAGAGCTCTCCAGGAGCGCCCACCGGCAATTGCTGCGTAGTTCCGGGCTCCCAGATCATTGCCGTGGTGGTGTCAATGGGATGGCCAGGGTTGCGAGGATTGTCCCCGGGTCGCAGCTGGCGGGAGAAGTTCAGCTGCGCACACTCACTCAGCCCGTATGACACGCGAAGATGCAAGCGGTCACCCCATTTCTCCACCAGGCTTGGGCTCAATGGCTCTCCAACTGTGGTCACTTGCCGGACACAGCTTGGGATCTCAGAGGGAGAAAGCAACGACAAGGCGGACGGGGTAATTCCCAGCGCATCCACCTTGAGATTCTTCAGTACCGCTGGTAGGGCCGTAGCCAAGCGATCCCGTCGAGCCAGACACACGCAAGCACCCTTGGAAAGGGTGGCCAGGATGGTCCGTTGTGCCGCGGAAAACACGGGGTTGTAGAAGAGCAACCAGCGGCGGTGCCCTCTGAGGTCGAATTGGGTGATTCCATGGGATGCTGCTCGATGAGTGAGCATCACCCCCTTGGGGGTTCCTGTGGAGCCTAGCAGAGGGGTCAGCAAGTATAGAATTGTCACCAGGAAGGGATTCTTACCGGATGTGAAAACGAGATATGCAAGGTCTGAGGGGCTAGCACCCGACTTGTGAAGGGATGTCGTCTGGGCAGGCTCGGAGAGGAGAGCTTCTATCGAAAGAGGTTGGCTGAACCTTGTGGCATACTGGTCATTGACCACCACCTGTGCAGCACCGCAGTCGTCGACAATTCTCCGATTACGCTCGGCTGAGCCCTCGGGATCCAAGACCACGTACGCAGCACCGCAGAGCATGATCGCTAGCAGCGAGGCCACAAAGTCAACGGTAGGATCCATGCACACAGGGACGATGTCCCCCGGAGCAAAGGCAGCCCTGGCTGCGATTTGCTCCACGAGCTGCCAGAGCTCGGCATATGTGTAGGCCCTCTCATTTTCTTCCTGCACGGCAAGTGCTTGTGGATCCAGCTTCACCTGGTGATGAATCAAGTCGGTAACAAGGCAAGGAGCTCGTGGAGCCTTGGAGAGCGGCAGGCTGTGGTTGACCGGTCCATCAAGGAACGTGTCACCCAGATCTGAATTTGCAATAGGAGGCATGATGTGCTTGGTCAGAGGACCAGAGGAAACGAGAGAGAAGAAGCTGGCCTTGGATGGCTTGATTTCGAAACCATTGCTGCTCGTCCGGAGAGCTTTATATGTGGCCATCTGGCCGAAGCCTCCCGCCTCAAGCCGTATACTTGCTCGAAGACTCCTTCCAGGCAACGACTCGTACCAGGGTTTCGCTTCCTTCGCTGAATTTCGGCCACATGTCGCTGTGGCTGTTCAAGATGGCATCATCATCCTTCATACGTCGAGACATCGCTTCCTTCTCGCCCTGGAGCCATATTGCTGACTGTGTCTGATCCATCCGGTCTCATCCTTCATACTCTTCAACCTCCAATGGGAATCAGTCGCATATTGTCATGGATGATGGACGCGTATGGAAACCCCCACGTGGAAGGCATGATTCTATTTTTCCGCGCAGGGATGTTGGAACCCAGGCCTGGATGTCGTTCTGCAGGTTCCTGCATGTCAGACTTCAACCCTATGAGGATTAGACGGGCTGCAGCCTGGGCTACTTCAGCCTAGCAGGGGACAATGTATAAAGCCCGGCCCGGACCTCGGTCCAAACACGAGCAGTACACCAACCCAGGAATCCTTCATCCAGTTCGGGCTCCACTTTTTCTGACATCTTGAATCTTCCATCCCACACCATGGCTGAAGCCCTTGTCATTTCCACTGAGAGCGGGCAACCTCTTGACAGCTTGCATGTCGTCACCGTACCGCTGCCAGCCGTCGGGCCCCGACAAGTCCTCGTTCGGTTCCAGGCGGTTCCCATCAATCCCTTGGACTTTGCCGTGATTGCCGGCAAATACCCCGTCAAGCTCCAGAGTGGCTTCACCAGTGAAGCTGGGGCCCAACTCGCCATTCCGGGGTCGGATGGCGCCGCTCGTGTTCTAGAAACGGGGTCCGACGTCAGCCACCTGGCGGTGGACGATCTGGTCGTGCTGCGCACGCATTGTCGGGGCACGTGGAGAACACATGGCGTGTTTGAGGAAGACGATCTCATTCGCGTGCCCTCCACCATCGGCCCGTGTCTCGCCTCGCTGCTCCGCATGGCTGTGGCCCCCGCCTTCTTCCAGCTACGTGACTATTACCCGTTAGAGCCTGGTGACTGGATCATCCAGAACGCGGCTACCGGCACGATCAGCCATTTCGTCTGCCAATTAGCGCGGCTTCTTGGGGTCCAAGTCATCAGCGTCATCCGCAACCGATCAACCACTGAGGAATTGGATCGCACGAAACGGCTACTCCGGTCTCACGGCGCGTCGGTAGTGCTGACGCAGGATGAAGTGATGGATCCCCGCGTCCTGGAGGGGAAGCGCATCGTTCTGGCCATTGACTCGGTGGCGGACGATGCGTTGGTTCGCGCCATGGCGGCCGCGATGACCCCCGGGGGTACCGTGCTGACGGCCGGGTTCCTGGGCTCGGCCCCCCGCCCGGAGATCAATCTTCGTCAGCTCCTGTGGCAGAAAAACCTGACCCTGCAGCCGTTTCGTCTCAGTGACTGCCTGAGTAAGCGAAGCCGCGCCCAACAGTCGGCTCTGTTCGAGTGGTTTGCCGACCTGGTCAGCCGTGGGACCCTACGGGCTCCGGCCCTGGAGTTTGTGCACTGGCAGGCAGGCGGCGAGCAACAGCTCCAGGATGCGATTCGGACCCAGGCGCAGGATTCGGTTGGGCAACGCAAAGCCGTGATCCTTCTTGACGAGTGATGGGTGATGGACGGGAGGAAATGACGAAGGACCGCGGGTGCTACCTCTCATGTCTGGCTTTTGCTGTTTTCGTACCTCACAATGAAAATCTTTTCGTGTTCGATTATCTAAGACCTCTTCTTCTCCGTATTCTCCGTAATATTATCGCGTAATAAGTTGGCGGGGTGATGAATCTCGATCCTGCTGTCAATCCTGTGGGGGTCGGGATTCGACGACATTCACAGGTCTGCCCTACACGGCACGACCCGCGCAGCCACCAGCGCCCTGACGAGTGACAACGCCATCCGGCCCAAGAATGGGGCCATCGGACTATTCTTTCTCTTGGCCGACCAAGCCGTGTAAGCGGCTAGGCATCTCCGCGGCTAAGCGCCACTACTGCACGGCGTCAGCACTAGCCAACGCTTGCCTGTTTACCCGCCAACCAGAGCCCCGGAAGGAGGCGGGAATGGCGCGATCCAGGGCCAGGGATCGAGCAGGGATCACTTCCTGCCTGTGCACCCCGTCCAATCAACCGCGCCCTCGACTCCATCAGCTAGGATCAAAATAGCAATCAGTCTGCAGTTGATCTGTCTATGCGAATGGCCCCAGATTGGTAATCCTCGGCCTTTTCGCGTCCGAACGAGTCCGGCCGGGGCACCACCTGCGCAATGCATGACGGCGTAGCCCTACCCAATTTCCCCAACACCGCGTCACCCAACAGCCCTAACCCTCCAATCACCATCCCCCATCCCTGCATGTTACATAGTAAAGGCCGAAGGGCCGACATTCAGCTTACGATGACAAATGCACCTTTTTTTTTTTCTTTTGCCGGAGGATGTGTAGATACTATACAAACTTCCTATAATTATGGTCCATCCAGGTAGCAGACTGTACCTGTCTCAGACACACAGCACCACTCAGGCATCATGTCTCTTCCTCTGATGAAGCTGGACGACAAGCCTTCCACCCCTCCGTCGCCTGCCCTGATGGACTCTGATGCGTCCGAGACGGAGAAGCAGCCGCCCTCGAAGCCGGCCGACACGGCGCCCCCGCCGCCTCCCGATGGCGGCTTCACTGCCTGGCTTCAGGTCCTGGGAGCCTTTTTCCTGTTCTTCAATTCTTGGTACGTAATGAAAACAACCAAGCCTTCTTCCTCCGGCGCTAAACTAACCCTCCCGCTAGGGGCATTCTCAACGCCTTTGGGCCCTTCCAGAGCTACTACCAATCGACCTTGATCCCCACCTACTCTTCCTCCCAAATCACATGGATCGGCACCTTCCAGGGCTTTGTCCTCTTGCTAGTTGGCGTCATTGTGGGCCCCATCTTCGACAAGGGGTACCTGCGCAGCCTTGTCGCGATCGGGACCTTCATGGTCGTGTTCGGCATGATGATGACTTCGCTCGCAACCAAGTACTACCAGCTCTTCCTGGCACAGGGCGTCACAGTAGGAATCGGCTGTGCCTTCCTCTTCCTACCCAGCATCGCCATCGTCGCCACATACTTCACCTCCCGCCGTGCCCTCGCCACCGGCATCACCGCATCCGGCGGCAGTATCGGCGCCGTCATCTACCCGATCATGTTCCACAAACTGATCAACAAGGTCGGGTTCGGCTGGACCACACGCATCATCGGGTTCGTCGCCCTCGCCGGTCTCCTCGTATCCCTGGCCGTCCTCAAACGCCGCCTGCCTCCTCCCGCCCAAAGCCGCGCCCTCCTCGATCTCGCCGCCCTCAAAGAACCCCCTTTCCTCGCCTTCAGCTTCGGTCTCTTCTTCTGCTTCGTCGGCCTCTACTTCCCCTTCTTCTACCTGCAGAGCTACTTCACCTACTACCTCCACAACGACAGCAGTCTCGCCTTCTACATCTTCTCCGTCCTCAACGCCACCTCCGTCGTCGGCCGCATCACCCCAGGCATCCTCGCTGACCGCTTCGGCGGCCTCAACACCCTCATCCCCATCAGCATCCTCGCCACCATCCTGGGCTATGTCTGGCTGGCGGTCGACAACGTCGGCGGCGCCGTGGTCTTCACCTGCCTGTATGGGTTCGCGTCGGGCGCTATCGTCTCCCTCCCGCCGTCCATTCTCACCCGCATGTCCCCGAGTCTGGGTGTCGTGGGCACCCGTCTCGGTATGATCTTCATGTTCGCCGGATGCGGGTTTCTTATCGGAACCCCGTGCGCTTCGCTCTTGTTGGATCTGGAGAGCGGGGAGTTCTGGAAGGGTCAGGTGTTCACGGCGACGTTTCTCGCGGCGGGCACTCTCTGCTTTGTTCTTGTGCGCGTCATGTTGTGGCGCAAGGACATGGGGTGGAAGATTTGAGAGATATCCTATCTATCCCCTTAATGGTGCGGAGGCAGCAGGCATTGGGAGGAGTTTGTGATTTGATTGATATATAGATAATCATTTCACTACGTTTTGGCCGCGAAGGTCGGGCCTCTAGATCAGCATTATATGGGCTTGGATGGTTAGCATGGTGGCGTCATTGTAATTTGTTTCGTTTCGCTTCTATTCCTTTCCCATGATGAAAATGGGGATTTTGATTCTGTGTGTGCTTGGTTAATATGTGGTCGGGGGAATGAATGTTGGAAGAATTAGTTAGCTGCCCCGAAGTATCCCACAAAATAAAAATATACCACCACATACATCACCGATAAAATCCATCTACTATCTATAATTGTATATAGAACAGTCAAGATATCCTATCGAGTGGGTGGGGCTTCTTAGCCCAGAGCCAAGATCTCACTTTCGCGGGGTGTGGTGTGGTGGAGTTAAACGAACCCACCCAGCCCAACTCCACCAGGCCAAGCACTTCCCCGATTGCTTGATCTTATCCCTTATCCCTTATCACAGTTGATAAGGGTGGGGGTTGAAAGCCACAATTATAATCCCCCCCCGGGGTCCTTTTTTTACAATAAGCTAGGAGTCGGTTATCTTCGAGGACGGAATGTAGCTCCACACTAATCGATCCCGATCGGACACTGGTTAGCATCAAATATTGCAGCCAGTGGAAAAGCGTACTAGATACAGTTATCTTACTGGCTTCGCTCGGCTCATCGTTACAGATCTGGGTGGGTTATACTGCTCGTTGTTCAGGGCTAATATTTGGGAGAAGCGCTACCATGAAATGATTGCTCTTAATGAGATTGATTAGTAAGAATGACATCCGGGGTGTGCGATCGAGGGACGAGCCATCGCAATCTGTGTCGAGGAATAGGCGTAATGTTTGTACTAGACGATAGATTCGTCCCCGAGTTGATTCAGGGTCTGATCTGTTGGATCTTTGTGGTGCGCTGACCAAACTGACACCCTAGTTTCACCACGGTCAGGGGTGGCAGGCATTCGTTCAGATAGGATTGGAAGGGTGGATGGCGGATTGGTGCACTTTCTCATCTATGGTGGTGGTATTGGTGTGGCTCGATGCGATGCTTACGGGGGTTATGGCTTTTCTTCAACCGAGACGCTTCAGAAAAGATCAAAGTCAGGTGTCAACGCTGCGCTATTTCAAAGGTAGGGCATGGAGGTTACAACCCTAGTGTGCCACGGGCCCTACCCACGACATCAGACCCCATGCCACCTCCACGGTCGGGAGCATGGCGTCCTTTAGTACAGCAGACTATCATCGATCGATCTGTACCTAGGCTTTAACAGAAGTTAGTTGCGGGTCGATCATCCTGTTTAGCTCCTTGATTCAAGTGGATGGAGGGGAAACGCCGTACATGTTCCGTGCCAACCACTCAGCCAAAGGCCATAGCGCAAGCTGGATCGCTCAGGGGATCTGGCAAACGCCAGCTTCCAGACCACTCAATTGGGGGGTGAGTGCACTGCCCTTCCATGAAAGCTATAGAAAATTAGGCATAGTTTCGAGAGTAACCAATTCTCAAGAAAAACTCGAACCAAATTGGGGCTTACCAACCCCACCAATTATGTCTAGGTAGCCCATGCTGAAGCTTTGGGCAAGGATCATCCAGAGAGTGTCTCATTGCTGGATAGACGCAAAGAGGGGAAGTGGCACGGACAAGTTGTAGTGTGATTGACTGGGGTTGGCATTTCCACGCCGTTGGTTCCACCCGGCTGTCATCCGTAGGGCGTGCGGATAGAATCGGATCGGCGGTCAGTGCGAGGTCGATGGGTGGCATTTTCTCCAAACCAGGCTGAGAGGTGAACGTACTGCATAATTGCTGGATTTTATAAAATGCTCGGAATATTCTTGCTCTGTGTCAGAATGTCTTCGTTGCCTTTTCTATTCCTTGTAGCCTCAGACTGGAAAATAGTATAGGGTATTCGTGATCTTGTCCGTTTTGAGAACTAATCCCTCCCGAAAAAGCTCCGCCTGACTCTTATCCCTACCCTGGTGCTGGTCGATCGCTAAGTGAGGGGCGCGGTCAGAAACAGCGGAGAATCAAGTGGGATAGGCTCGTGGTTGACAACACGCCTGTTATCGCATTGCACTATTCCGAGACCAATCCTTTTAGATCCTCCCTCTCCTCAGTTTCCTGGAGCATTTCCGTAAAGTCATCGAACCCCTCCTCGCTCATCTGCCTCATAAAAGGGAGCTGCTCCTTGAGCCAAGTGCCCTCCTTTCCAGCCTCCGGGATGGTCATCCCTCCTTCGCGGATGGTGATCATAGGCGTGAACGTGACCATGAGAAGCCTCTTTCTACTCGCGGCATCCTTCTCATCCAATCCCTCGACTGACGGGCTACGGACCGTCTCATACCATGCGGATTCAATCTTGGCTGCAAGGGCATCGAAAGCGGATTTGGATCGAGTTGGTGATGTACGGACAATGCCGACAATGTGGTTGGAGTCGTTGAGGCGAGTCCGACCGGCCATGAAATAATTGCCATCTCTTGCATCGTGTGGGATGAAGCGTATGTGGACGAAGAAGGATGGGGTGGTGAATGTTTCGCAGTGTAAATCGGTGATGGAAGTGGCGAGGGCTTGCCGCTGTTCGTCCGTCATGGGATAGGAGTGGTAAACCTTGTAGGGTGGCATGTTGCTGGCTTGCAAGAAGCTCCCGGTGGACGGTCTTGACAGAATAATCGATTTTCGTAGCTATGGCCGGTGAATGGAGACAAGGGCGTGAAGAGCTTAAGTAGGTGATCTAGGGTCAGTGAATCCAGTCCAGTTAATTCAGATCCGTGCGATGAGGGGTAGTGGTTCGATTACGTGTCCTTGCAGGAATCCTCTCTCCGATTATGCAGTCAGACGACCCCGGATTCTATTAATCGAGATTGTCAGACCAGAAAGTACCGACAACGACCGAGCTGAAGCTGTGACCCACCAGCCTAACCTCATCCTCTGGAATGGTAGTATGCTTAATGGATATAAGCAGCCATCGAAACGTTCCTGGTAGACCGAAAAACATTAGCCGGTGAGTCCTGATATACCAATTGCCACATCGTCTGCAAAGGACTGTGCTGATAAGCAAGATCACGCCCCGTTCTTCTGCTCCCAATATCCAGGAGCTCTTGGCAAGCTCTCCGATCATCCGGTCCGCCGTCAGCCATGTCTGGACATCTGTCCGGGGTTGTCGGGCACTGGTCTGGACGATAACCCTAATCAGATGCATCTCCAAGTTAGTATCATTGCTTGGTGCCTCGAGTTCGACGAACCTTGGGATGCCGTTCAAGATCCAGCTGCTGGCCCAGTAGCCCTAATCCATCGGTCGTCTCACCTCTTGATAGTGGAACATGGCCATCTTGACAATCAGGGCAGGCGGGACAGACACGCCTTCCTCATGCATCACCTTCCCTCTTCCTGCTCCTTCCTCACAAGATGCGGCCGGGATCAATTCCAGTTCTCTCATCTTCCCGTCTCTTTTCCTTTTCTTCTTCTTCTTCTCCTTTTCTCCCCCCATCTTGCTAGTTAGCAACGTATGCCCGTACTGCGCTTATAGCTTTTTTTTTATGCCTGCCTTGCTTCCCCCCCCCCTGCGCCCCGATGTCGTCCCCGTCTTCCTCTTCTCGAGGACACCAGATGGCCCGTCTGTGTGTTCCTCACTTTTCCCTCTCTTCTTTCTTCTATCTCCCCCCCCGCCCTCAGGAGGATCCGGTACATCCTTCTGTTCGCCCCGCTCCGGTCGGTCTCCGACGTTCCTCTCCTTTGCCCGCGTTCCAGGGCGTCCGATCCTTTGCTCAGGTGAGCACTTCCACTCCCTCCGTTGAGAAGCCTTCTGTTTCTGTTTCTTCTCGTTCTTCTTCTTCTTCTTCTTCTGTCCCTCGTTCCCCTGTGGCTCCGGCCCTGTCCCCTCGTTCCCCTACCAGCACCTTGCGGTTTTCTCGTCTCCCTTTGCCCTCCTCGGCCCCCTCCACTCGTTCCCCCCCTGTGCATAGCACGTCCTCTCCTTCTCCCTCCCGTGGCTGTTCGTTCCTGAACAGGTTCGACGCCACTCACCCTCACATTCGTTTGTCTGTCCCTCGTTTTTCTTCGGTGGCTTCGGCCACATCCATTCCTTGCCCTTCGGTGGTTCTTCGGGCCACCGCCCCTCGTTTGTACAGGCGTCCTTCGGACGTCTCTTCCTGTCCTGTTGTGGTTCCTCGGGCCACATCTACCCATTCTTATATCCCTCGTTTGTCTGTCTCTCGTTCTCCTGTCCCTCGTTCCCCCGCCGCTCGTTCTTCTCCCGTGGCTTCGGCCACATCCATTCCTTGTCCTTCGGTGGTTCCTCGGGCCGCCTCCCCTCGTTTGTACCGTGGTCCTTCGGACACGTCTTCCTCTTTTTCTGTCGTGGCTTCGGCCACATCCACTCGTTCCTTTATTCCCCGTCCTTGTACGTCCACTCCTTCTCCTTCTCCCCTTTCCCGTGGTCAGGAGTTCCTGCAAAGGTTCGACGCCACCCACACTCGTTCCCCCGACACTCGTTCCCCTCCTGTCTCTCCTTCGGTGCCCCAGAGCACGTCCTGTCCTTCCCCTCGCCTGTCCCGTGGGCGTTCGTTCCTGCAAAGGTTCGACGCCACACACCCCCAGTCCACTCGTTTGCCTGTCCCTCGTTCGTCTCCCTCTTCTTCGCCTGTCACTCCTTCTCCCGCGGCTTCGGCCAGTTCCTCTCGTTTACCTGTCCCTTCTTCTTCCTCTTCTTCTTCTTCGGTGCCTCATGGCACGTCCCCTCGTTCAAACAAACCCAAAAAGTCCGTTCGTTTTGTTGAGACCACCACAACAGTGGTGGTCAGTCGTTGGATTGTGAAGTGGCGAGATGTCCACTGGCGCTGGTAGTTGTTTTTTGTTTTTGTTTTTGTTTTCTTTTCTTGTAAAGGCTTCTCTTCGTCTGTTTTTGGTCACTCTTTGGTTTGCTTTTTCTTTGTATAACATATTCTTGTATCTTTTATCTTTTTTCTCGACTTGGTCGTACCGGGACCAAGTCGGGGCACTTTACTGCTAAAGGCCAGGTCACAGGTCAGGGCGAGAGACGACACGGAATTCTGGAGGGTGATCGAGGCACGAAAGGTTCCACCAAATCGATACGTACCGGCTACCAACGAATGTCTAGCGCCGAACTCCGCTGCGATACGAACGAAGGTTTTACGCCCTTTCGCTCATACGACTTGATTACGGTACTCCGGGTGTCCGAGGGACGGCATTATCGACAAACGACAGCGATAGACGACCAGGTAGGCGTTTGGGGTTGTTGGAGGAACTGGGTTTCTGTGTGGGCAGCAGGGGCTTGGGGAATTCGACAATCACGTCTATTTCGGCAACGGCTATTGGCGGTTTCGAGGTGTGCTACGAACGACGACATACACGACAGTACGACAGTATCAAGCGAGCGACCAATGCGGATTCGGTTAGCGACAACATATCGGCGATGCGACAGGCTATCGATGGAACTCTGGACATGTCAACGGCTCGAGGAAGGTTTTCGACGGTGTCGGGGGATCCGGGGGAGGGATATCTTTGGATATCGGGGGGGGTTGTGCTTTTTTATATGGCGGGTTCTGGCGGGCGTTGGTCGGTTAGGTTAAAAGTGCTCTTTTTTTTTTCTTATGTCTGGCGTTTCGGGTGTTTAGCCCTCGGGGATGAGCTGGCAGGAGTTGGTTGGTTTGGGAAAAGTGCTTTTTTTTTCTTTTGTCTGGTGTTTGTGGTGTTTCGCCCTCGGATGAGCTGGCAGGAGTTGTCTTTGCTTTTTTATTTAGTTAGCTAGTTCTGTCTGCTTTTGTTGTATCTAGCGTCTTTTTTGTCTTTCCTTGCTTTTGCTGTGTCTGTGTCTGTGTCTGTGTTGTGTGTGTGCTTGTGGGGTGTGTGTGTGTGTGTGTGTGTGTGTGT
>KZ826360.1:10884-44004 GCA_003184635.1 Aspergillus sclerotiicarbonarius CBS 121057 | reverse complement strand
GTGTGTGTGTGTGTGTGTGTGTGTGTGTGTGTGTGTGTTTGTGGTGTGTGTCTGTGTTGTGTGTGTTTGTGGTGTGTGTGTTTGTGGTGTGTGTGTTTGTGGTGTGTGTGTTTGTGGTGTGTGTGTTTGTGGTGTGTGTGTTTGTGGTGTGTGTGTATCTGTGTGTTTATGTGTTTGTGTGTGTTCATGTACTTCTTGTCTTACATCATGTCTTCTTGCCTGTCTTTCCTTCTTTCTCCTGTTTTTCTGTCTATTGATTTGTCTTTCTTGTCCTGTCCCTTCTTTTATTTTGTTGTACTGTGTTGTATTGTGGTGTGGTGTGTGTTGTATTCTTATCTTCTTGTGTTTTTTGGGTCTGGGTTTATTGGGTCTTGGGTCTGGTTTTTTGAACAGGTTTTTGTGGGAGGATTTTGGGGTTTGCTATCTCTACGGAGATTTCTTCCTGTATCATCTGGGCCCGGCGCGGTCACAGAATTTATGTCATTAGTTAGATCTTCCTGTATCATCTGGGCCCGGTGCGGTCACAGAATTTATGTCATTAGTTAGGGGGCTGTGGCTTCGCGTCACTCCGTTCCCCACCCCACACTCTTTTGTATCTCCAGGCTCTCGTGGTCATGGGGTTTATGTATATAGGGGGTTGTGATTCGTTAATGGTCACTTTTTACCCCACTCACGTTTCTGATCGTAGGATCCTATTGTAGATTGTAGATTGTAGAATGGAGTCGGTTCATCAAACACTGGTTTATCATGTCGTAATCATATTCTGTATACTCTGCAGTTCCTGGACAACCTCGCCAGAGTTGCCGCATTAGAGCATCATCTCCCACTAGACAACATGGTACGGGCACACTAATACTACTCCGCTCTATCTACTAGAATATCATCGTATCTCAACCCTAAATGGAGACCGAACTTGTTCCACTCATAGCTCGGCTCCAGACAACTAGATGAGAAGCTCCACACCCGTGGTCATTATTTGGTCGTTCGGGGAAGTAATAAGTAGATGTTGGACAGGAGTGTGTCACACTACTTGTGTTACGGACCTGATGGTTGTTGGTAGACGAGACATGGCATCGCTGGTGTTCCTATTTTATGATCTCGCTGTGCGGCTAGGGATGGATGGATGGATGAATGGAGAGGGGATTGGATATTAGGGGAGGGATATTTACTAGGAAGGAAGGCTAGGGCTGAGCGGTGAAGATGGGGGATGACTGGTCATGGTTTTTGGGTTGTGGTATTGTGGTATGTTTGGGGGGTTTTTAGGGCTAGCTAGGTAGGTGGCATATGGACTATGGTCAAAAGGCATGGGATGTGCGGGAATGGGGCCTAGGGCTCGACAGATAGTGAGACTTGCATAATGCATATGCCGCAAGCCAACCAACCATATTTTCTAACAACATGCCGCTTGGGGACAAAGTCTCATGAGATCATACCTTACCTACCTACCCCGTGAAAAAAAAAAAAAAAAAAAAAAAAAAAAAAAGTAGATAGTTAAAAAAGCTCAGTGGGTTTGGTTTGTACGGGAAGAAAAATATGACAAGAGTGGGATTCGAACCCACGCCCCTTTCGAGACTAGGAATATTCCGAAGAACATGTGAGATCAGATAAACCTGACCCTAGCGCCTTAGACCGCTCGGCCATCTTGCCGGTTTGTCGATGTTGGGGTGGAGGTTTGGCTACATGATTGGGTGGACTGAGATGCGTGGATGAGGTCACTGGGTGGGTAGTTGGGTTTGTGGGGTTTACTTGGGTATTTTAGTACTCCGGAGGGCTACCTTACTCGGGGGGGGTTACTCGGGGAGGACTGGGCGGTTCTTGTGTTTATTTCTTGGTTTCGGTCGAGAGAGGAATGTAGGAGAGTAACTGGGTTTAGTCGGATATGAGGTAATGATGGTGTTGTTATGGCTCGGCGTGGCTGGTCGTTCCCTTAGGCAGGCTGCATGCTAAGTCTGGTACGAAGTGCTGGTCAAGTCCCGCTGTTGTCATTTGGGGGTTTGGGTCTTCCGTTGTAGGGGGGGTAAGTAGTATGCAACTGTGGCATTCCCTTTTTTTCTTTTCTTTCCTTTTTTTTTTTTTTTTGTCTTTTGGGTTGTTTTACTTATTCCTCGTTTTTCGTTGGGGCCGGGATGTGCAGGGTATGGATGGGTTCATTGCCGGCCGGGCAGGGTAATTGCCCGATTCGGTCTAATGCCTACTTCCACCACTGAGCTTGAATGGGCCTAATCTCATGGTGAAAGGACATGTACCAAATACTCGGTAGTGTGTAGTCTAATAGAACAAATAGATTTAGCGATGGTCAAGGAATTCGTGCTGTTGTTTGAAACTGCTCCCGACATGGTTGCTTCCTCTCGGCTTTGTCTACCAAATTGGTAGAGTATATACGACAGACTCAAGGTGGGGTATAGCTAGTCTTGGGTGGGAAAAAAATATTGAATACTTTTTATGATAGGGAGGGTATGTGGTGTGGTCTTCCTCTCGTGGTCGCGATACTAATGCCAGCGGTGAGAATTGATGGCAAGCGGGTTCCTGGATATATACAATGCCCTCCCGACCACTTGCCAGCTTGTCTTGACGACAGTGAAAACATCCATCCTCGGATAATCAACCACATGAAATGCAATAATCTTCGCTAGCACTCTATGATATTAGTGCCCTGGACAACATTTTTTCCAACACCCCCAATTTTTGCAAATCGTCGATGTGAGTGCTCACCCGTGCCTACAGCTTGTACTTCTTCCATTCTATAGCACTAAAAAATAAATAATTTCATCAATCGGGCAAGATGGCCGAGCGGTCTAAGGCGCTAGGGTCAGGTTTATCTGATCTCACATGTTCTTCGGAATATTCCTAGTCTCGAAAGGGGCGTGGGTTCGAATCCCACTCTTGTCACAACTTTTTTATATTTTGTCTCTCACCACTCCAACCATCCAACAACTTTTCTTTTTCCTAATACCCAATCAATTATTCCTTTACTATATTTACAAATACAGCCCCCCTGATTTGCTTGCAATTGAGGTTGATACTTATTCCAAATTGTGGCTATAATATGCCTCCCTCTTTGAAGCCGAGGGCGGTCCGGGAAAGGCAGTGGGGATGTGTCAGATCCCGTGGAGCACAGATCAATCCCGCCAGTCCCCTTTTTCTTGGACATCCCTTCCTTCCTCCACCTGATCCAATTTTTCTTCTTCGACTCCACGTATACGGTGGTAGAGTGACGGAACTCCGAACGCTAGAAACTCGCTGCTGCAGCTGCAGCATTAGAACCAACTAGAGTGCGTTAACCTGGCCCTACTGCGTACTATACTACTATATAGCCCAGTAGGTGATATTACCCGGGAAGCCGTAAATGGATAAGCCGTGGTCTAGTCGGCAGTCGGACTTACTTTCCCCGCGCGGATTCGTCGTCGCCTGCCCGCTTCACTTCGACTTCCCCTCCTCCGATCGCTTGATGATCTACCATGGATTATCACCGGAACCATCCGAAAGCCTCCCCATGTACCATGATATCATGCTTGGTTGATAATTCTTAGGCGGCTGATTTGTGAGGCGGTATCTGCCAAACATGGAAGGGTCATCTAGTGCCCACGCTTGCATACTAGCTGCTTCATCACCTGCAGGCAAGTGAAACTAACGACAGGGATTCTTCCAAGTTCCACTTCCAATAGTACGACCCCCGATTGCCAAAGCTGAACTGACAAGGACACATCCATGATGTCACCCAGTCACTAGTTAGGCCCCTCGCTCCCGACGCTATGCGTGACCCAAAAACTCGCTGACAATCTGGAGGTATTTCTCACAGTCGTCGAACTGGGGGCAATGTGAGCTCTCTGCCATGGTGATCCACCTCACCTTGTCGATCCCCCAGAAGAGTGGCTCCACGGCGCTGTCCTGTGCTTCATCGTACTTGCCGTTGATCATCAGCGTGGGGACCTGGATCTGATGAAGGCGGTCCAGCCCGCTCCAGTCCTTGAGGGAGCCTTCGATCCAGAACTCAGATGGTCCAAGCCTGCTGCCGTTAGCAAATGCGGTGGATTGTGGAAGTCAATCGCACATACATGGTGGACACAATGGTGGAATCCTTTTCCGTGGCCCAGACGAGGCTCTGCATAAGCTCCTCGGGCCAAGGCTGCACCCGACAGCAAAATCGGGATAGGAACTCCACCGTCGCATCTTCATACTCCTTGGACTCGAGCCGACCCTCGGTTTCACATCGCTGTAGCGTGTCTTGAATCTCCTGTGGCAAGGTGGCGCGCAGCCGATTGACCGATTCCAGCCACAGGGCGGCCGAAGCCGGGCTATTGGAGAGCACCAGACGACGCAGTCCGGCTGGTTGACGAGCGGCAAAATCCAATCCCATCATACCACCCCAGGAATGGCCCAGTAGATCGAAATGACCAGCAATGCCTAACTGCTGTAGCAGGTTATCCAGTTCCGCGATGAATAGATCGACGGTCCAGAATCCCTGGTCGCCCCGTTTCTCCGGATAATGGGAGGACAGCCCGTTTCCGATCTGATCATACAGAATGACGGCACGGTCAGGGGCTGCCAGCCCAGCCAAGGGCAGCATGTAGTTGTGACAAAACCCTGGGCCGCCATGCAAGACTACTAAGGGGGTTCCCGCCGTGAGGTCGCCGTAGACCCGATACCAGGTCTGGGCAGGCTTGGGCAGACTGGCATGCTGGAACTCGACGGTCCCTTCCTGCACGGGTGTGGCTGACATGGTTGAAAATCTGGCAAGGTGGGCAATGCAATGATAACAATGGTGGTGAGGGATGGTTGGATGGAAAGGATCCCCGACAAGCACCCCCGTCTTAACACCACGTCTGGGAGATTCCCCGAAATTACCCCATTGCATGACAACCCTGTCCGTGAGACACCCCCCACCGGGATTAGATGGCCTTCATATCCGGAGGCAGAGTTAATTAGATGGGCGCTCGGTCAGCGTCCGGATTTTAACCGGCCGATCTATCTAGGGGTTGTACACCGCCACCCTGGCAGGATCAGTGGCTTGTCTTCGGCCGAATCCCCTTGGTATCCCTCCCTTCGCTATTTATACTAGCCGTACGGAGTACGAATCTGTTTCATTTTCCCATGCCACCAGAATTTGCTCCCAGGCAAAAAAGTACGCACGATGGAGGGACGGCGCGGCCGGCAGCCCAACTACTGAGGCCTAGTGGATTTAGTCGCCTCCACCCCGATCCTTCCACCGGGTCAGATCGACGGGATGCGGCCGGTCATACTTTAACGGAGTCAAAATCAATCGGAAGGATTCTTCAGCTTCCTCGGCTGGTACGATGGCCGGTTCCCTTTTATCGTCCTGTCGCTCTGCTCAGTTTTGAGCCTCGAGGCATGCCGGCCCGCAACAGCAACGACAGCGATGATTGTGGTCACCGACGTCAATCGGTCGCCCATCATTGGGATCTTGGCCTGGCTTTTGTTTGTTTTTTCGACATTGGCAGGGTCTGCCCGACTGATCGTGAAATATATCATCGCCCGACGACTCACGATGGATGATTATTTGGTCTCCGTGGCAATGGTGCGTCCCTGCGCCGCATGCTGCAACCGTCAGGTCCTAACGGCGATGCAGGGGTTCAGTCTGCTGCAGACAATATGTATCTCCATTGCCGCCCGGAACGGCTATGGCCAAGAAGAAAGTGCCTCCTCTGCCGAGCAATTGGAGAAAGCGCTGAAGGTGCATCCTCGCTCTTGGGAATCACGTTGTTTCAGTCTGTCGCTGACGCTGGATCTATCTTAGTCCGTCTACGCCTCCGAAATGTTCTACATTGCCAGCGTGACTTTCGCCAAGCTGAGTGCCTTGGCGTTCATGAACTTTCTCATGCAGCGCACTCGCAAAACCGAATGGGGGCTTATCGTGTTGATTGGTGCATGGGGGGTGGCGGCTGAATTTGCCGTGGCTTTTCAATGTCATCTTCCGCGGCCGTGGAGTTGGGACGCGAACCAGTGCTTCAATCGCGTGAGTTGACCCGGACCACCCCCCGATCATGGGTTCAGAATTGATCCGGTGCCAGGATACATGGTGGATGGTTTTTGGGGCCATCGATATCCTCAGTGAGGCCGCCTTGATTGTCGTTCCCATCATGATGGTTCTCCACATCCAGATGGCCGTTGCGAGGAAACTGGTTGTTATCGGCTGCTTCCTCACTCGCATTCTGTAGGTTGCTCCGCATGCCCACGGCCAAACGTTTGGTGGATGGTTACTGATGTTGTTTCCGGACAGGAATATCATCACGATTGTGCTGGAGCTGGTGTATCGTGAACGAAACAAAGCGGCCCCCGATCCTATGCTAGCCATTTGGGAGGCTGCTGTGTGTGCGCAGCTGGTGCAGTGTTTGGGCATTGTCGTCGCCTGCGTGCCTCACTTGAAGCCATTCATGGATGGACTGCAGTCCACTGGGCTCCGAATGTACTACTTACCCGGCGAGACGTCTCGACGCGGTGAGTATGGGTACAGCAGTAAAGGGGGAACGGTCGGACACGAGCTCAGCGGGCTCCCTGGCGTGGCCAATAGTACGACTGTCTTCGCTGGCCAGCAACGGCAGGATTGGGACGAGACCCTGAGCCAGAACAGCCAGAGCCATATTATTCGCGAAACCAGGACATGGGTCGTAGAGGAGCAGTACCATCCGGACCCTGGCGCGAGTCAGGCGACAGACAGCGAGTCTGGCAGCCCTGGCAGCCACGGCAGCCACGGGCTAGGGACACGAATCGACTAGTCACTAGAGCCCCTCTTGTCTTGCACTGCACTATCTATCTGGATTGTGAATGGACAAAGTACTCCACCCCCAAATGAACCCATCCGAAACGGGAAAGGAGCGGTGGGCGATCTGCAGCTGTCCTCACTTACTTTAGGTTTTTTAAGTTGCATCAGCTCAGTGGGGCAACATCTTGTTTTTTTAATATCTCTAGTTTCGGACCGGAGCCTGAACGGTGGATCGCCGGTCACCCGTGACCACTGAGCACTGGAGATAGGCTGACTGGGCATGGAAGCTTAACTCTACCGAGTAAGATACTCGATGGACCCACCGCATCAGGCATGCAACCCGCCGAAGGATGCAGCCGGCTAGCAGCATTGCGTGGTGTTTGATCCTGCAAGGCCGTGCTATAGGCCTAAACTAGGGCTTTATCGCCCCTCTGAAAGTTTCCCCTTTGGTGAAGGTGCTTCCTTCTTGTGTGGGGGGGGGGGGTTAGTCACTGGCCAACGCCTGTCATGAGAGGAGCCCCCTGTGCAGCTGATCGCGGCTTTTTTGCCCCTACGGGCCTATGGAGTTAGCCGGATTTTTATTAAAAACTACAGGGGTCAGGAGAGGGGAAGCGATGCCAAAGAAACAAGCCTTTTTGGCCTTTTCTTTTCGTTCTCGCCCCCTTTTCCCCAGTCGAGAGAGTATTGTTGGGCATCAGTGCAAGAACAAAAAAACACCGTCAACATGCAGCAATCGGTTGAGCTGCGCGATCGGCAGTGGAATTCCAAGGCCGCCAACAGCAGCCATTCGCAGCTTCCCGATGACCAGGGATTGGGTCGGGTGGGCAAGAAGCAGATTCTAAAAGTACGTGACGATCCCGATCTCTCTTCTGACAGAGACTGACCCCAAGTCTCAAAGCGTCGATTTGGCTTCTTGTCCATTTTGGGCTTCAGTTGTACCGTTCTGGCATCCTGGGAGGGCATCTTGTCGTGCGTATTTCTGTGACAGGAGAATAGTCGCGGTTGATGCAAGTGCTAACGGATTTTTAGAACCTTTACGGTCCCCTTTGAAGAGTATGTTCCATGCCACGCGGCTGAAGCAAGGCCATGCATCTAATCAACTTGATAGTGGAGGTCCTGCAGGAACAGTCTACAGCTTCCTGGTCGTCTGGTTGGGCACCTTTTCGACCTTTCTCACTCTGTCCGAGCTTGTTTCGATGTAAGTTTGGGCTTTCGGCTCCAACTGCTGTCAGTCTGAACTGACGGGATATATGCAGGGCCCCTACGTCCGGAGGGCAATATCACTGGGTGTCAATGATGTCCCCCCGATGGTGTCAGAAGTACCTCAGCTTTCTTACAGGTCGGTCTTCCGACCCTGGTGTACCACCGATCACACTGACGGATCCATGACTAGGATGGCTAATTGTTATCGGCTGGCTGGGAGCCTTTGCATCAACATGCTATCTGAGTGCCTCTCAGATCCAAGGCCTGGTGGTTCTTAACGATGCGTCCTACACCCCCCAGCCCTATCAGACCCTGCTTCTTTTCTGGGCCATTGTGGCTTTTGCCGTGTTCGTCAACGTCGTGACCAGCACCATGTTGCCCAAATTCGAAGGACTGGTCCTGATTCTGCATGTTTTCGGGTTCTTCGCGATCGTCATTCCCATGGTTTACCTGGGCGATCACAACCCGGCGTCCGTGGTCTTTGGGGAGTTCGCCAATGAGGGCGGGTTTCCGACGCAAGGGTTGGCCTTTATGGTGGGTATGATAGGTAACATGTTTGCTTTTACGGGGGTCGACGCGGCCGTCCATGTGAGTTATCCGATCCCACCACGCTAGGGATCTTTTCCTGCTTGGCTGACGCAGCTCGGCAGATGAGCGAAGAAATCCACAACGCAGAGCGCGTGGTTCCGCAGTCTATCCTCACCTCGGTTTTAATCAACGGGCTTCTGGGTTTCGCGATGATCTTGGCCACTTTGTTCACCATGACCGATGCCGATGCCGCATTGGCGTCGCCCACCGGATACCCTTACATGCAGATCTTCTGCTCCTCCACCAACTCGCTCGGGGGATGTACCGTGATGTCGGCCATTGTGCCTATCCTGGTCACTGCCACTGCTGTTGGATCCCTCGCGTCTTCCTCTCGCATGGCCTGGTCTTTTGCTCGGGATCGCGGTCTCCCTGGATGGAGACTGCTCAGCCGGGTAATTTCTTTTTGTCCTTTTGTTCTGGCGAACCCGCTAATTCCCAACTCAGGTCAACGCCCAAGCAGTTCCCCAGTATTCCATTCTCGTGGTCACAATCGCAGCCGTCCTGCTGGCGCTGATCATCCTCGGTTCCGCGGCCGTGTTGAACGACGTCATCTCCCTCTGCGTCAGCGCCCTGTACGCGTCCTACCTGATCTCGGCCTTCCTCCTGATGTGGAGACGCTGCACGGGCGGGATCCGCGACTCCTCCGATACCCCCATCGACAGCGTTGTGAACACGGCCGGGGCACCGCTTGCCTGGGGCCCTTTCCGTCTTCGCGGCGTGCTGGGGATCTCGGTCAACGCTTTTACGGTCGCGTATCTCACCGTGGGCGTGTTCTTCAGCTTCTGGCCGGATGAGATGAACCCGACCGCCAGTACGATGAACTGGGCGGTGGTCGGCACGGCAGGCACCAGTCTGGTGAGTACGGTGTACTATATCTTGTGGGCCCGGAAGGAGTATACTGGGCCGGTGGTGGAGATTGATCGGGATTAGGGGCTGTTACAGTGAGAGATCGCTGCCCGTAAGGTCTCGGATACAGGGAAGCATGTTGGCAGTAGAGGGCGAAGCGTCGACCTATTCTTGATGAGCCACGCAGTCTTAATTAGCATCTAATAATATAGTCCAGTATGCCACCACGCTGCATATTCCGTCGCGTCTGCAATGGCATTGAACCAGGAGTTTCATCTTAATTCACCCCGGGGTGGTGCTCCAGGCCTTGTACTGACATTTGCACATAACCACACCTGGACACGATCGCACAACACTTTGCGCTGGCGGCATATCAGGTCCTACCCGATCAGATTTCTGCTAGATGTGCGATCTGACACCAATTGAAACGCATTCTGTGGTTATATACGCTGGCTTTCTTGGGTTGGATGACATCCTGGTTCAGGCAAGGGTGTGATATGATGGTGATGAGGCGGGCCGTGTCGAGGACCAAAATATATATATCAGTTTCAAATCAGTGACCATCAACCAGTCCCCCACATCCTCGGCATTTCGCCCAGTGACCACTCATCATGAGAGCAATAGAACAGTGAGGGTTGATGTAGCCAGTTATTTGATGGGTTCTTCAACGAGCAGCCCGGCTAGCTCAATCGGTAGAGCGTGAGACTCTTAATCTCAAGGCTGCGGGTTCGAGCCCCGCGTTGGGCTTCAAATGGCGAGTCTTTCCTTTGCCCGGCTAGCTCAATCGGTAGAGCGTGAGACTCTTAATCTCAAGGCTGCGGGTTCGAGCCCCGCGTTGGGCTATCTTTTTTGCTTTTTTCCTTGTCCCCCCTATCTCTCAGTGCATTCATTCCATTCAATTCTTGTAGGCAGTAAGTAGTAGAGCAGCCCTTATGGCCCGTCACAACTGAATCTTGGAGCGCCAATTACGTCCGTCATTCTTCGAGGTCTGTACCTATCCCACCCTGCTTACGCCATAATATCCCTCCCTCCTTCTGCAATCACTCCATCCACGCTTATCTGTCATCAATGTCAGATCTGACCAACCCAATGCAGAGCCTTACGATAAGCCATGCCTACATAACGGCCGCCATTCCCTCCCACCAGACACACAGTCAGACACGGCCCAGTTCCTGCACCGTGGCTTCATCATGGGAAGCTTACCGCAGAATCGCCCGCCGAATCTGGCCACCGATCCACGCTGCTACCTGGGCCTTTGCCTCGTGCTGATCGCCCTGCTCGTCCAGACCCACTGGGTGACTTTTCCCGGCCCGCGCTCCGAGCCCGGTCCCGCCGTGCTGCGACTGCACCAGCACCAAGCTGCCCAGCTGGAGAAGCAATTGCAGAAATGTAATGTGCTTCAACAGCCCCCGGTCGTGGCGCTTCCGCCCGCAGCCACCCGGACGAACCCTCGATGGACCGCGACCGCCGGCCAGAATCAAACCATCATCCTGCGGAATGCGACCTTGTTCGACGGGGAACGAACCATCGACCACGCGGTAGATATCACCCTTCATCATGGTGTCATCACCCATGTTGTGCCTACTCAACCTACCCAAGACATGGCCGCACAGCAGGGCGCTGCAGTGTTCCAATTGAATGGCCGGTTTGTGACGCCCGGGCTCGTGGACATGCACTCGCACCACCTCGATGTCACCGACGATCTGAACGAGATCCATCCGGATTCGGGCCCCCTGACCCCCTTTGTCCGGGCCTTGGACAGTCTCAAGACCTACGACGAGACAACCACAATGTTCGCCTCGGGCGGCGTCACCGCTTCCCTCATTCTGCCCGGGTCTGCGAACATCATGGGTGGCGAAGCCGTCATGGTCAAAAACCGTCTGAACAGCGGCGAGAATGCAGAGCAAGTGGTCGAGGACCTTCTGCTCGAGCGTGGCATTCCTCCTGCACAACGCCACCGGTACATGAAGATGGCATGCGGTGAAAACCCAAAGAGCGTCTACGGTCATACCCGCATGGGAAACGCCTTTGTCTTCCGAAAGCAAATGACCGAGGCCCAGAAACTGCTGCAGAGTCAGGATTCCTGGTGCCTCCAGGCTGCCGCTGCCCAAGAAACCGGTGACACCGATGCGATTGCCCAGTTGCTGTCCAATGGGGGGTTGCCAGAAGACTTTGCGCTTGAGCCCTCTGTCGCCATGCTGCGAGGCCAGGTGGGCATCAACATTCATTGCTATGAGCCCGAGGATATGGAAGCCATGATTCGTCACAGCGAGGAGTTTGGTTTCCGGATCCAGGCGTTTCATCATGCCCTTGAAGCGTGGAGAGTGCCGGAGATGCTCAAAGCTAGCGGGCAGTGGGTTCAGTTTTGACCGTTGTGAGAATGACGCTGACCAAGGATGCTAGGAACATAACGATTGCGATCTTCTCTCACTTTGCGCATTATAAACATGAGGCGTATGATGCGAGTCTGTATGCTGGGAAGATACTCTCTGAACATGGGGTGTCGGTTGCCTACAAATCGGTAAGTACGTTGCAGCAGACTGTGGACGCGTGCTGACGAGACTAGGATGCATCATCAGAATTCCTCAACGCCAAATATCTCCTGTGGGTGAATCTCTCTGCCATATGTGCCAGGCTAACCGAGATTAGGGCTCAAGCAGCAGAGGGGCACTCGTTTGGCCTTCCGGAGAATGAAGCACTTCAATCTGTTACCAGTATACCGGCGACGTCTCTGGGCATGAACGATCGGATTGGTTATGCAAGACCCGGGTTTGATGCCGACCTTGTCATTTGGGACTCCCACCCATTGTCGAATGGGGCAACCCCTCTGCAAGTCTACATTGACGGGCAGCCGACCCTGGAGGACAAGCTAGGCACCGTGGCGTCAAACCATGTGCCCGTGTCCCCGCCCATGCGTCCAAACGTTCCCAGGGACCAAAAGGCTGGCATGTGTAGTCACCTCTGGCCAGAAGAGGGAAAGCTTTTGATCACCGGGATAACCAAGTCTTTTATTTCTGCTTCGGATGCCGATTTACCGACTGTAGATGACCTGGAGATGGTGCTTGACAGTGGGCGGATCACTTGCATGGGGGCTGCGGGTCATTGTGCAGCGGCTTCCGTCAATGCCGTCCCAATCCAGTTGGAAAACGGCCACCTGTACCCGGGCCTGACCGCCGTCAGCGTCGGTGGGCTTGGCCTGGTGGATATCGCCACGGATCCCAGTACCGGAGATGGAGGCGATGCGATTGCACCAGACAATGTGGCCAGCGAAGCCTTGGTGTATGCCAAATATGGTCTGCGCCTACAAGGCAAGGATCTTGTGAGAGCCCAGATGGGCGGCATCACCAAAGTTGTGACCGTTCCGCTCGCCCCGATTGAGCGTAGTGTTTTTATGCGTGGTGTTTCGACGGTCTTCGAGGCTAGCGGGCAAGGTACGATTTTGGACGGCCGAATCATCAAAGACGATGTTGCGCTGCATGTTGTGCTGGGCCAGGAGGGCAATTCGCCACTTACTGCCTCTGTCTCCTCCACCATCGGTCTTCTCCGACGGATCTTGAACGAGAACCAAGGGCTGAACAGCTTATACGGGCACGTGGCGAATGGCTTCTTACCGCTTGTGGCGCACGTCAAAAGCCACCACGACATGCTCCAGCTTGTCCAAGTGAAGCGAGATTATCCGTCTGTGAACATGGTTCTGTTTGGCGCGTTCGAAGCAGCCCTGGTAGCCGAGCAACTTGCCAAAGCAAACATTTCGTTAATCTACACCGCTGTCCAGCCCAATCCACAGGCATGGGAAGCAAAGGATGTGCCGGTCGGACCGCCTCTGACGGCATCTCCTATTCAGGCTCTGGTTGATGCCGGGGTCAAGTTTGGCATTGCGCAAGTGGGCTTGGGCGATTCGAACATCCACAACTTGGTGATTGACGCTGGTTTCGCTCGCAAGGTTGCGGGACTGAGTGAACTGGATGCGGTGAATCTTGTGAGTAAGAATATCGAGGAGATTTTGGGTCTTGACGTGAAACCAAACGAGACTGGTGGGATCAATCGGGGGAGGGATTTTGTCCTCTACGAAGGAAACCCCCTTGAATGGGGGGCACGGGTCGTCTTCACAGTTGACGGGGCACATGAGAAGGTGGTTGAGTGCTGGCCCGATGAGAATTGATGTCAGTCGCTAGATTGATCGACGTGGACTCAGTAGAGACTGGACAGGAGGAGGTTACGACGGAGGAATCCCTGTTGGCTAACATGGGTGTCCCTGGCGGATGGCCCGCTCAAGTCACACGACCAGGGGAGGGTACAATCCCCGCTTTAGGCATCGTGTACGTATCCAAGACCAGCGTGTTCCAATAATTAGTTAGAAGGGCTTCAGATCGCATGACTTGTGCCTGGGGGTTTGAAGTCTGGATATTGGGAGCAAATAATGACGGAGTTGGTCTTGGCCGGGGATCCATGTATCTATGAGGGGGCCCTGTTTTCCACCACGAATGTCGTCTCATGGAACAGCAGTCAATTGTCAGAAGACCATGGTGCAAGCCACCCGTAATGGATGTCTCCTTTGGATTGAGTTTTAGATTGTGATGTGACTGAGTGTATGAGTTAAATTCCAGCCTAACATACCTCTATTGGCTATATTGACGTCTATCAATAGCGGCAGACGAATACGACTTTGGTCATGCGGGATTTTAGCTAGTAGCTAACCTTATCAGGATGTGCCATTAGACGTGGGATTATCTGGATCGAACATTGTGACTAACTGCAGGGTGGATTAAGGCAGACGTACGCACAGGGCTCGATTCAGACATAAAAGGTCCCAAATAACCTCTTGAGTCCATTTCAATTCTCAACAGCTCTGTTTATGAAAAGCATTTGACCTTGGCAGACTATCTCCCACCAACCACCACCATGAAGACTAGTGAGTAACCATCTTCTCACAGCCCTACTCTCTCACCAACCCACTAACCCCATCCCAAACCAGAGACCCTTCTAACCACCACCGCCCTCACCCTCCTCACCACAATCCTTCCCACCGCCGCCATCACTATAAGCACCCAATACACCCTCGCGAGTATCGTCCTCGTGACCGACTCCTGCGTCAACCTCAGCGAGTCCGGCGCAACCTCATACTGCAACTACATGAACGCGGTGCATGGCTGTCCGTGCCCCGCCACCCCGACCAACAACCTGTATCTAATTTCCTGTTCTTTGCTCCAGTCCCCGGTGAATGGGGTCAAGGGCATCTTGGACTCGGATGCGAATGCGTGTAGTCTTGATGCGGGGACTTTTGAGGGGACGGTTTAGTCTTGGTTGTATTTGTCTGTAGGGGTTGGTGGTTGAGATGAGATGGATTGACTTGTTGCAGAGTTGTAGCGTGAAGGGAGATATTTTGGAAACTTGCGTTGAAGTATATGAGGTTAACATTCCACCACGTACATATCTGGGCCTGTGTTTATCTCAAGTAGCCTGATAGCTATTCACAATATGCGCATGACAAGGAATAATAAGGTCAAGGCTATTGTAACATGTTACTCGGGATTCTCACGAAAGAAAAACAATTCTGTTATCTAAACCGACAGATGCAGTGTCTGAAAAGGAACACACCTACCTACACCGTCATTGCCAGACAATTACCTACCCCAAGCTGGAACCTCCCGACCACTCAACCAGGCCAAGAACCCCCGAGAACATATATAGACCCCTTCACCCACCACATCCAGTCTTCTTATCCAGCACCAGCACCAGCACCACCAGCCAACGAACCAGATCAAGATGGCTGCCACACATACTCTCCATGGAATGAAACTATAAAAAGCATCCTATATACATAGGAAGACAGGAAACAGAAGCGCGGGAGGAACACAATCCAACCCCTTCTATCCTTCCATCCCCTCCCCTCCCAACTCCAAGAAGAATCAACACCGGGCACGCATCAGGGGTAGCAACCCATTGGAGCTATCGCATCTGGGGCCCAAACGTGACATGTCAATAATCCCCCAACAAGAAAACATCAAATACCCGAAAGACATACAGTTATGTGAACACTGGGAAGCGAAAAGAATATAGGGACTGTGATCGCCCCCATCTTATTTTTTGTCTTTGCTTTGCTGGTTAGGATTTGAAGATGAAGGACTAGTGGGTTCATATCAGGAGTACCAACCAATGCATGACAACAACCACATCCAATATCCAGAGTCCCATGTTGGAACCCCAAGACTATCAACCAGGGATACTATCGCGTTTGCATGCACCCAACTCACGACATTCAAACACGAAACAGCATGTCAAATACAATGTCCTTCCTTTTGGACTTACGAACGGAACTGTTGCTTTCAGTCCAACTGCGCGCTAGTCGCCTGCCCTGACGGGTTTCTTCTCCTCACAATGGACACACGAAGCAAGACCGCTCGCAAATATAAACTTCGAATTCCCAAAATGAATGAGTCCGACCAGGCAGGCGGTCTACATAGAACGTGGACAAAGAAGGGTGTGTTCTTACCACTGCCTCCTCCAGAATCAGCATCTGAGAAATGGGAAACAACCCCAGAAATACACTGTTCGAAGTCCAGACATGCCAGTTACGTCAAGTGGTGTTGCCAGACGATTTACAGAGACGAAGCGAAGCATATGGAATATGTTGAGGAGTTTGCTGGCTCCAGACCTCGGGACTGAAATTTCCCTCCCCGAGTAAGCTTTCGGATGTACGGGTCGCGCAGATGGAAACGCTGAAGGCGAAGATGATGCGAGAGGCGAGTTATGCGTATTAACTATTCTTTATCCCATTGATTGGATGAATAAGTGTCAGGTTTCCTCCGTTTCGCTCGCAATATTCTTGGAGCTAGACACAAATGTCAGATCCGAGTGTGATCCAACTAGGGCATGGGCTTTGACTCTGGACTGCCGGTAACCGTGTCGTTGCCAGTAGTACTGCAACCATGTACTTGGCCGCTTGTCGCAAGCGAAGGATCCGATGGCGGCGCGGTCTACAACATTGGTGGCACACAGCCCTTAATGAAACCGGGTATTCGTTGCAGCGCGTACGTCCACATTCTGAGGCTGATCGCGTCAATTCTGAATGTGCCCGAGCGGGGGAATATCGGATACCTCGTTGGATACAAAGGAACCATGGCACATTCTTACGTCTGGGTTCCCAGAGACAAACGCAATCCCGCTGCGGGATGTCAGAGCAAGATCGATGCTTCACAAGGATGGTCAAAATCGTTCAAATGGCGATTACTCGCTCCCCATGGAAGACTTAGAGCGAGAGCTACAGTGGTGGCCCCTCGGCCTAGGGGTTCTTCAAGGTCATCTCCAACGTGGGTAATGTCACTGGGAACATGCCCTTTTCGCCATGGTCTGGTCAGAGACCTCCGACGCAACTCACAATATTAATAGGAGTCGACACATAGTGTGACATCCGAGGAGTGGGTGGAGAATTATCCTCTCTGGACCTAGTACTGGTGCGAGATTCCTCGGTGCCCAGACGTGGAAACAGCTGTGCCTATCCCACAGAACGCGCGGTTCATTCGCTTCGTGCAAAGCGAATACATTCGATCCCTCGAACCGACCGACTCTCTTAATGCAACATTCGTCAGTCCTATGGAAGACATGCAAACTAGCCATGCCTCGACACCATCACATATGTGTCAACATTGGGAGCATTACCAAAGCTGTTTGACAGTAGTGTTGAGGGAAGACCTCACCTGGCATGAACTAGGTCCATTTTTGCTCGCGATTGACGGCTTGAGTACCAAGGAACTCAGGATGTGGTGCTTTCATATAATGTTGTGGAGAGACAATATACAAGCAGCTACATTACATGAAGCTGCCACGCGCTTTCTGCTCTTCATGGACCGATGCGAGTACTTACGGCAGATCAGCTGCTCAAGAGCAAGGCCATGTCATTGTCGAATTGTATCCTGTTTGATCGTCTCCCATCCACGAATGCGTCTTATACAACTTGGGATATATGGCAGTGCCTACATTTCTGAATGCGAAAGACTGGGCTCTAACTGGCTAGATATCCCTGAGCCAAACACCTCGAATCTTTGTCTTTAACACTCTAATATGCAACTACGCAACCCTATCACTGCTTTTCGGCAGAGCCATGACACCTTCAAGTCAATGACTGCTTCTCAGTGGTTGCCACTGTCCATCCAGCAGTATATTCTTCTCTAATGCCCTCGACCATCCATTTCCCGTGACGACCGCGACACCATACCTCTTGCATCGCGAACCACCTGCCAGCACCGAGAGTTACTCAACAGAAATGACCCCCCTGAGGCTCCTCTGGTCATATCACGATGCACCACCTCATCTATACTCGTCTACAGCCCTAGCTCAGTGACCTCTGGCACCGACTTATCCACACTGCTCGACCACTCAGGCGGTATTCAGCAACGACCGCAACACCATTCAACACATACATACGCAACAAATCCAGCAAACGAACCACGAATGACAGACATCAAGAACCAGCACTACCTTATTCCTCAATACTTCCCTTCTATCTATCTATCCCCCCTTATCACAACCACCCTCTACTGCATTATTCCCCACCACCACAACTCTAAAAAAACTCGCCTACCCGCCAACGATTTCATCCAATGCCAACTCTAGCAATCGGGGTTTGACCTCGGCTGTTCCATGTCTCCTTGCGCATGGTCCCGAAGAACTAGCCTAGTTATCGACTCCCGGATCGACACTGTCTCACAAAAATAACGTGTACATTCCCCGGGGTCTAAACCACAGGGCAGATGGTATTGCCTGATCCTGGGGCCATTCTGCTTCCTGTCATATTATCCAGTACAACCGTCTGGAAGAAGCACCAGAGAGCTAATGGGTACACAGCTGGCCGGAATGGCGAGGCTACAACACCCCCACATATCCTGAAATAATGGAAATACAACAAAACACATACAAGGCATATATATACTATGCCAGGGGTTTGGGGATGGGGATAGGCGATACTGATTCGGGATTTGGATGTGGATGATTTACGCATCGAGCAATGCTTTTTTTGGCTGCCGGCTGAGTTGATGTGATGTGATGCGAATAGAAACGGACAGACAGAGAGGTGGAATACGAGCTCAACACGGCTGGTCTTGCTCCGCTCTGTTTGTTAACTGCCACACGCGCAAAAAGACAATATATGAGAGCAGTATCTGTGGTGGTGGTGGTGGGAGCTCATGACTTGCACCTTCTGATTTGTTCGGGGTTTGTGTGGTGGAGAATATCATTGAGGAATTCCATTCCCACTGTGGATATTGAGATTGTTCTGGTGTCTTTGTGTGTGATCTTGAAATGGAGCCTGATGGTTCGTTTCTGTTCTCACAGATCCGGAGAGACTTTCACACGGGGAATCCCGAGGTAAAACGGGTGGATAATAGGGGGAAACATCGGAGGGAGTAAGCTGTTTACGCTCCCCATGATATTGGGTTGGGTTTGGGTTGTTTGTTTCTCCCCAGACTTGCAGTGTTCGCGGTACTCGATCTAATCCTGATCCCTGCTGATGTGGGAAATAGTATCCGAGTGACAGATGAATGTGAAGCCATCGTGGGCTGGGTGTTGATGTACTGGTGGTGGTGAGTGGCCACCGTGCCTAAGATATGTCAAGAATCAGACTGGACTTTTTATCTCACCTAGATGAGGGGCGGGGGCATATGCTGGATTGTGGCCCAAATGGGCAATTGGTGGGCTTGGTCTGTACCGAGATGAGAGGGGGTGATGGAGGGATCTTGATACCTTGGAGGCTGTCTGACTATCATCCCTGCGAGGGCACGATAGTGCTGGGCCGCACATTTATTTTCTGTGTGCGCCTACGTAGCCGGTTACTGAGCTCACGGGGATGCCTTGGGTGTGGGTAAGAAGCAAATGGATGGGATGGCAATATCTGGGCATTTTGCATATGGTATTCTGGAAGGGGTGCGTGGCAGGGTGGGGGTGGTATTCATGGCTTTGGGTATTGTCATGCACTTGAAGGGTTCTATGGATTGAAAATGTATTTCAGTCAGGATCGGTGATGGGTTTGTGACCAAATAGGGTGGCTAACTAACTACGCCAGGAGGCTTCGGCAATACTGTCGAGGCAAACTGGTATTCATCTTTAGTCTGAATTGAACCCGCTAGTACAATTCTCTTCATCAACGACCCTATCACTTTCCCTAGACTAAATTACATTCACTTATCAATCAATAAAACCCCTCCCTATGAATCTGCCCCGGAGATATCCCAGCCCCTCTCAAGCCCTCCACCACCTCATCCCCAAACCCACCCGGACCACAAACAAAAACCTCTTTATCTTTAGACACCCCTCTCCAATACTCCCTCCCAACCCGCCCCTTATGCACAGAAACACTCACATTCGGCCTGACAACCCCCCCAACATCAAACCCACCCTCAGAGCTCGTAAACACCTCAACCCTAACCCTCACCGCCAACGGCATCCCCCCCAGCGCCTCTTTCACCAACCCCACCATAACCCGCGGCTCCCTCGTCGCCAAAACAAGCACAACATCCCCCTGCACACTTCCCCCCCGCCCTGCCAAAGCCCTCAACATGGCCAAAAACGGCGTAATCCCAATCCCCCCCGCCACCCAAAGCACATCCAGCTTCCCAGTGCCGAGAATAAAATCCCCCGTCGTGCCAACGATATCCACACACACTGATGCATCGAATTGAACCATACCCCCGGGTTTGAGTTCCCGGCTTCTCAGAAGATTAAATAACGCCCCGGTAACAACACCCCCTTTCATCTCCCTCATCGTCAACTCAAACCCCTCCACCCCTACCCCCTCCACGCCCTCATGCGCACTCGAAACAGTCCACGTCCGCACCCGATCATCATTAATCTCCCCCGGAGCATCCTCACTCATATGTCGATACTGGGGGGGTCCAATCCATTCCATGAAATCAAGAACGAGGGCTTGTCCGGCCCTTACCCTCACCCCTTTTCCTTTCCCGTTCTCGACAACCCTAAACCTAAACACCGCCAAATCCCCAGCTAACTTTACCCCTCTCTCCAACACAGCCTTTCCCCCCCCTCCTCCTTCCTCCCCACCACCACCACCCCCACCCATCTCCCCAACCAAATACCTAACCCTCGGAGAATACAAACTCCGCTGAACAAAAGACCCGGGTTCCTCCCTAACCGGCACCGCATCCCTCACAAACACATACCCGGATACTTCAACGACCGTAAGACTCCCCTGGCGGGACATGATCCTCCTCGCGGAGTCCCCAACATGGTGTTCGGCCGTCCCCGTGAGGTAGAGAATATCCCCCGTTGTGAAGGAAAGGATGGTGAGGCCGGCGACTCCGCTGGCGTGGATGTTGCCTACGCTGGACATGAATCTGTTGCCGGAGTAGTCGGGGAGGATTATGGTTGGGGGGTTAGAGGGGAGGACGCGGGTGAAGCCGGGGAGGCCGCTGCGGGCGTTGAGGCCTGCGTGGGGGGGTTGGGGGGTGGGGTTGGTGGTGTTGGAGTTGGTGGAGTTAGGGTTGGGGGTGGAGATGGTGGCGAGGAAGATGGTGTCGGCGGTGTGGATGAAGGTGATGATTTCAGGGGGGAGGCGGTGGGAGGAGGGGGTAGGGAGGTGCGGGTGGTGGTGGGTTATGGTTGGGTTTGTGGTGGGGTGGGGGGTGAGGGTGCGGGTGTTGATGTATTTGGGACAGTTGCTGGGATTTGGTTTTAGTTTGAGGAATGGGATGTTTGGGGGGAGGGAAAAGAAGGGGGGGTACCCTAATGTCTCTGTGACGGCTATGTCGATGCGATAGTCCGAGTGGGAGTTGGTGGCGGCGCTGACGTGTTTTATACGACCTGCGAATTTATTGCGTCTTCGGGTAGAGAATTCGACTCCGAGCCCCGCGGTTAGGAATCGTTCGGGGGGTGTAGGTTGTGGATGGTTAGGGTTGAGCCATGTCTTGACGGTGTTGAGGAGTGGATCGCCGTCCCAGAGGCGCGCATGGATGGATAAAGTCTGCGGATCGGGACTCTCCACGAAGCCGACTTCTCCGGTTGATCCGGCGACGATTGATGCCCACGGCCGACCATATTCGTCGATGGTGGTCATGGGGATGAATGGGAGATTGGAGGTGTGGAAGATGCGGTGCTGCTCCGGCATAAAGTTCTTGATGTATGACCAGCTGTCGCTGACGGCAGAGGAATATCCCAGCTTACGTTGGATGGCTAGCTCGCCGGGGTGCCATCCTTGGAGGGCGGTTGTGGACATGATAGTTGGGAGGTGAGTGGAAAGCTTCACGTATATCTGTGGGTTGATGTTGGGTTGACTCGATTTGCAGGGCTGATCGGTTGGCTAGGATGGTGTTTGAGTGCATGAGCCTAGGGTAAGATCTGCTTTTATTATGCACGGGGTGGATGCCTTGCAGCTCAGGTGGGGCAGAGGGTCAGCAGTGGATATTAGAAATCAAGGTGGCACAGTCCTGCATTCTCATTGGTCTTGGACTAGTGGCTAGATCATAGCATGATATTAGTTGTGCAAGGATCCTTGGTGAAATCACCAGGGTAGATTGAAACCTCGGGCAGCCGTCGAAGGGTCCATTAGAGAATCCAACAAAAGATCTGCGGATATGGTACTATAATTAAGGTGTCAAGAAGCGGAGGGATACGAGTCCGCAGCTCGGAAACTTTCTCGCCTGAAGCACTAAATGCTGACCGTCGGGCCGATTACCCCTCACCATTTGTAAGCATCCCACGTGTTCATTGCGTCAGTATATCAATCAATCACCTAACCCGACTCTTCGACAACTCCGATTCTTGTCTCGACTAACCCGACTAAATCTTCCGACCTGACTCATCATGGCACAAAGCTCTACCGTCTACCACTACCTCGACATCGGCCGGCTGGGCCGCGGGGAAGTCGTCAAGTTAGCACTCATCCCCACATCATGGCACCCCACTAACCACGAATAGATTGTTCCTCAAAGATGCCGGAATCGAATTCACCGAAATCCGCTATCCATTCGATGACACCTGGCCCCAGAACAGCCAAAAGCTGCAGGAGCAAGGAATCAGCCGAACCGGCGCCGTCCCTGCCCTCGAGTATCAGGGACATATCCTGACGCAGGTGTGCCCACCAAATCTCTCCATCCAGCCCATTTCGTTTCTAACTATGCATAGCACATCCCAATCCTGCGCTACCTCGCCCGCGATCTCGGTCGCTACGATGGCGAAACCAACTGGGAGAAATATCTCGTTGACGCGGTGGCGGATATCTACATCGACTGGAGGGTGAGCCCCCTCCCCTAGAATTTAACCATGAATCCAGTAACTAACGTAACTTCCAGGCCGAATGGGTATGCAACCTGATTAAAAAATCCGACAAGTACAAGGATGAGCTCGCACCCAAGTTCTACAAGCTCGTCGCTCAATACTACTCCGACACCGAAGGCCCTTATCTTCTCGGAGACAAGGTCACGTATGTGGATTTTGCGGTGTACCAAATCATTGATAATGATCGGAGGATGGGGACGGCGGTGGTGAGATGATTCGTTCTGGTTGAGGAGTGATTACTGATGATGTGATGTTTAGGAAACTCTCCCGGTGTCTCTTGCGAGGTTGCAGGAGGCGTTTGAGAAAAGGGAGAATATTGCGGGCTATCTTGCTGAGAATAAGTCTTGAGAGATTTATTTGGGGAGGGTGTATGGTGTGAGGATTTGGATGTTTTGGCACGAGTGGATTGATTAGTGTTAATTATGGGTGGTTGGTGGTTTAGTGTTCATAAATTGATACCGAACACATCATCTCAATAATTTGAATCTGAAATAAGGCGAGTAGAGAGTGAATCTAGGGATTGATCAGAAATGTACCTCACCACGGACTGATTAGCAAAGAATTTTACTTTTGAAACATTGAGGATTTCCCTTGGATTATTTCCGATCTTTCTGCAGGGCCTGCAGACAATAATAAATGTAGAGGTATTTGCTAGCGGTTGAGAAGAGTTATTATGTATGTGTCTCTTCCAGATGAAAAGGAAGGACCCGATGTAGTTCCAGACGCTCCTAAAAGGCTCCAAACTCTCCCCAAGATAGATGTAGCAAACGTGTTCTTGAACGCTCGCTCCTACCGGTTCAAAGTACCATACCCCACCAGTGATGAGCAGATCTGCCGAGCAAGCCAGTGTCGAGAATCAGCAAGCTGCCTTCGTATCACGTATATCAACATCCTCTACTAGGTCGACTTGTCCTAGCAGATAGAGATATTTGAAAAACATTCTAATAAACTCTGCCGTATCATGCTGATTAATTAATTGATAGTTATCAAGCTAGTAGTAACTACAGCACTCTCATGATTTATAGATGCCCTGCACAGTGGAAGTAGTTGTAGTATAGCACTTTGGAGTATGTAAGTTCAAGGGTTGCCACAATAATCTTAAATTCCATATGCACAAACAGCCGAACTTATAAAGACTGGGACTGGGCCGGGAGACAAAAAACGACAACTGTCAGAACTATTACCACGTAGACCAAAAGAGATTAATCCCGCCCGGCTACTAGCGCAGAAGGTAGAGATGTCCCACCAACAACTAACCACTCGACCAAAGGACATGTGCTTAAACGGGCCAGGACGTCCCGTCGAGCAGGTTATATTCGAAATGTGGGCACTGTCTGCAGGTCTGGTGTAAGTTCTCCAAAGTCAACCTAATGTCTTGGCAATCTTTCTTCTTATCACCTGAAACGCGCTGTTAGGTGACCGTTCTGTGCATGCATGCATGATGCGATAGCCAGTATGCACGATAAGAGCGGTGTTCCCTGCGCAACGTACAGCATGCAGCTCCATTTCAACAGCTCAATAAATGGCCGAGAGCACAAGAACCAAAGATAAATTCCATAACAAAGGTCATAAGGCAGCTAAAGAAGCAACGGAGCCCCGAGCAGGACAGGAAGCACGTATAATGAGGATGATAAGACAGAAGGACATTCACGACGCCAGGGTTGGCTAGTCTTGCGAAGACTGCCAAGTGCTTGTCATGCTTAGGGGTATACACGTCCTTCTGGGACCTCTTCCAGTCATAATGTTTTGTGTCAGCTTTCGACAAAATCGCGTGGCAGCTACTTCGATTGGCTTTTGTGGCCACAAATAGGTGACAAATTTGTGAGAATTCTGCTTCAAGGGGGTGGCTAGTAGCAGACCGATATGGTAGAGACACCGAGCGAAAGCTAGTTAGTTCAGGCTTTCGGATAGACTTGCACCCGTTGCCATCATTACTGTAACCTACCAACAAGCTGCCACGGACCAGCAGGGACGATGTGTATATCCGTTGAAGGCCACCCTATTAAGGACAATAGTTCCCCATTGCAGCGATTTATCCCGGAAGGGGATAAGATGATGGGACTGCGATATCTTCGCCTGCCGGAAGCTGATTCCGAACAATCTTCAGTCCAGGCAAGTGACGATGTCACTATCGAAAGCCACAGCTGGGCAATAGGCAGTCCTTGTGTTGTATTCTTAGAAGCTCGTGTTCTGAATGTGGTTGTTGTCCTGCCAGGGCATGGTGACAGCCCAGAAGTGTATTGTATCACACAGTTTGAGCCATAATCTTTATCTGGTACACGGCCATCGACTCTCGGCTTTGATGGAGGGCTTCCAGGTCCTATATCCAGGGGTCGTTGGGTTTCATCCATCCGGTACTTCTTCGGGCAAAGATCGCTTCTGAGGAGTATAAAGGGGTTACCGCAGATATTAAGGATGATGGAGAACTATTACTGTGATGTAGGATTAGTTATATTTGTAACAGTCACGTATAGAGTAGGTCCGAAGTGTCTATTATACTTACATACGCTCAGGGGCCGCGACCCCAGACTCCGTACTTCCACGAACCACGAGACGCGATTATGGATGAGAGGATCATGTCAACAAGACAATGACATCTACATGGCCGGCGGCCGCATTAACCATAGGTTTTTATCTCTCACGAGACGGAAATGACTCTGTCCATCCTGATTCAAAATCACCGTAGGAATCGGCTCCAAACATGGCGGTGGTTGGATGCATTAATTCCCGGAAGTCGTCATGCTAGAATCAAGAGATGGCATCCTGAATGTGGGGCTTGGGATCATGGGACATCTTGACTGGCTGGTCTTGGGAAGGATGTTGGAAGACAGAAAGAATGGTGGTGGATAGACGCGTAATGGGAGTCAGTGAATATATGATTACGATGGGTTAATTTACACACCACCATTGAATGTCCATGGTTTCTATTCCCTGAGACAGCCAATGATTCCCACAAAAGAGGGTCTATGTCCACTCATCAAAGCTTGACTAGAACCCTCTGCCGGTGGGACTGAAACCCTACTTTCACCGCATAACGGCGGCAGTGCAGATAATACATATGAATTAGGCTGCCACATTCCCGGTTCCAACTGTGATTCACCAACCAGGGTTGGCATAGGATCCACAACCCGGAGGTGATCGACTTTAATGCATCCGATGTCCGACTTTTATCGGACGTGGCCATGCGCTAGCCGAATCATCAGCCGATCCCAGGTCTCGGCCCTGAAAATCGCAGCAGACATGGACGCTAGAACAAACCCCTGGCCGCGCGGACGCTTGCGACGGCATTAATACGATTCGGGTTCAATGGCAAAGATCGACTGTGGATATTGAGCTTGATTCGATGAAGCCAAGTCGGAGGTTTCAATCCCGGCTGTGGGCCCCACTCGATTTAAACTCGAGGGTCCAAATGGCCAGGAAGAATGATCCGGCCGGCCCCGGTCCGGGTACCTGCGATGATGCACGCATATCAGGTCTTATCTGCATCAAGCGTTCTGCAGTCTATCTCAAACGCATTCTGCGGAGTCTAGTCCTGTTCAGTATCTTCTTCAGTGCAGATCATCCTGGTATGCCTCAACCTAAAGATTCCGTATGCAACTGTAGTATCTTTTTCTATAGACCTTTAAATTCATCTAGATACACATATATAAATACCTGGAGATCAACGCGACTTCTCTCCCTGTCACAACTGGGAACCAATCACTCATTCCTGGCACAACAAGACAACCCTCATTCCTTTACCTAATCTTCGCCATGAGACAATCATCCTTGGCCAGCATCGGCGCGCTGGCAGGCCTAGTCGTGCCAGCACTCGGCCAAACTCAGCTCCTATCCAGCCGTCAATCCGTGCGGTCCGCCAACACCAGCAGCATCTGGCCATGGCTGGTCTACAAGACCGAGGCCTCCTTCAACCCTCCCCAGCTGTCCATCGACTGGAAGGGAGAAGTCCTCGAGTCAGGCGTCATCCTCCTCGAGCCCAGGAACATCGATGGCTACAACTCGACCAAGCAAGAAGGCCTTGTCATGATGACCTCCTTTGGCGATCTAGTATGGAACGGCCCCACCAGCAACGGGGCAGCCAACTTCGAGTACAACAACTTCCGGATGCAAACCCTAAACGGCACCCAATACCTGACCTACTGGCACGGATACCGCCAGGACGGCATCAACACCACCACCGGGTACGGCAACGTCAGCTTCGTGGACTCCTCCTACGAGACAAAATTCACCGTCTGCCCTGACCTGGGCCTCACCACCCTCGACACCGCCATCCACACCTGCGACATCGACTACAACGAGCAATTCGTCACTCCCTGGGGCACCCTACTCGTGACAGCCTACAACCTAACCCAAATGGACCTCACCTCGGTCAACGGCTCCGCAACCGGCTGGGTCTGGGACTCCCAGATCCATGAAATCGACATCACCACCTCCAACTCCATCTGGAAATGGAGCGCATTGGACCACATCCCCCTGAACGCCTCGCAACTGCCCCTCACCGACGGCGCCCACAACGCCTCCGTGGCCTGGGACTACGTGCACATCGACTCCGTCTCCACCTACAACGAAAACCTGCTCGTCAACGCCCGCCATACCTGGGAAGTCTACGCCGTCGATAAATCCGACGGCGAAATCATGTGGACCTTTAACGGCGAAACCGGCGGTGACTGGGGCATTGTCCCCGAGGAGTCTTCCTTCGTAAGCCCTCCCCCCATCCCCATCCCCATGCCCTCATATCTAACCACTCCCACTCCCACTCCCAGCGCTGGCAATACCACACCCGCGTCCACTCCTCCAGCCCCTCCTCCATCATCTTCTCCATGTTCGTAAACCACAACTACGCCGGCGCCAACGGCACCTCCGGAACGGCCCCCACCGTAGGCCGCGAATTCCGCCTCAACCTGCCCCCCACCTCCCTCTCCCCTCTCACCCTCAACACCTTCAACGAATCCACCAGCCAATGGAGCGACTCGTTCGGCTCCTTCGACTACGTCCCCGCGAACCAAAACTCAACGACCCGGTTCATAAGCTACGGCCAACTGCCCCTGTTACGTGAATTCGGCGTCGGACCCGGCGCCAACGTCACCGACCTGAAATGGGAAGCGCGCTACGGGCCCGATAACGAAGTCGCTAGTTACCGCGCCTATAAGGGTGATTGGACGGGTGTTCCTGCCGCGGCGCCGAAGGTGGTGCTTGAGGGGGGGGGGTGGCGTATGTGAGTTGGAATGGGGCCACGGAGGTAGGTGCTTGGAAGGTGTATCGGACGAGTACTGAGGATGAGGCGGATTTGGGGTTGTGGGGGATTGCGTTGAGTAGAGGGTTTGAGACGGCGGTGGATTTGGGTGCGGAGGGGTGCTTTTTGGTGCAGCCGGTGATGCTGGAGGGGGGGGGAGGGGAGTGTGAATTCGACTATGGTGTGCTCGAAGTAGAGGGCTGTGGGGGTTGGTAGTTCTCGATGGACGATGGGGTTTCGTTCTTGGATTGACTGGACGTGTAGTATAGAACTGCAGATTTCTTTTCATTGGGCCCTATGGTTAGCTACTCAGTAGTGAACAGCAAGGAAATAATCAATTGAATTTGTAAATTACTGTGGTTCTTCTTTCTTTGTATTATTTCCTTATTTCCTTTTCCTCGGTCATGAAACACGTATATAGATACCTCAGCAGCCAATCCCATTACAGAAACAGAGAATTAATTCTTCGAGTAGATAACCTCATGCTGTATCAAACTAGAAACAAAAATAGTTTAGGTAGGTAGGTAGGTAGGTAGTAATGATAAATAAAGACGATCAAACTATTACCTAACCCACTACCACATCCCAAGTTCAGTTCCTATGAGAAAAGACAAATACTACCAATCCTTTGCATTGAAATCTTCCTCTTTTCCTTTGTCCCCCCGCGACTAATAAATTCCAAAAAGGGTGCATCCAGGCTCATCAATCATCTGAGCGTATACATTTCTCAGGGGCTTGAACAAAGTCTTTACGTTTTTATTTCCTTATGCTTGTTTTCTTGGGACGTAAACCCTAACTCGGCGGCACATGTTCGCGTAGATGGATGCATGACGGGAATTTTGAATGATGTGGTTCAGGAGAGCGGTCTTCAGAAGACATTGTGTTTGAGTTCTAGAAGAAAGTCTGAGGACTTCCCCTTCCCCGCACATAAAATGAATCTAGAAGTGCCAAGTAGGGTTGACAATAATTGTTTAGGAAAGAAATGTGGTGGCACCTACGCTTCCTAGTCGTGGAACTATTTGAACAGTATGGCTTGATTTGATTGAGCATCAATACGATGTATATATGGTAAGAATAGGGCTGAAGGTACACTGGCATCTCACAAGTCTAGTAAAATCGACTCTGTAGAGTTTGTAGCCCGCAGTTTCTCATCTTCTCTATCTCACAGGTGTGGAAGCAAGAGCTCTAGTTTGCACCGTAGCTGTGTCCATACATCACATCTGGGTCATTGCTCATGGAGTTGACAACTTTTTCAACCTGTACGTTATTCTGGTGTCAGACAGCCTATGGCATATGTCCTTGTAACAAGGTTCAAGGCTGCCACTGCTTTATTACACGTGTGAATTGGTCTTTCCACTAGCTTCCGGCCATATCCTTCTTAGCCACTTCAGTATTGGCGCATTTTGCCAGCATTTGCTTTACAATTGCCTCGTGGCCATTGTGAGCTGCCAATAAGAGGGGGCTCCAGCAATTCCTATCCTCTAATTTAGGATCTGCGCCTTTCTCTAGCAGTTGTTGCACAATCATCTCGTGTCCACCTTCAGCTGCCAAGAAGAGGGGAGTTCGGCCACTTCGATCTCTTGACTCATGATATGCACCTTTCTCTAGCAGTTGTTTCACAACCATCTCATAGCCATATTGAGCTGCTAAGAAGAGGGGGGTTCGGCCATTCCAATCCTCTGACTTGGGATCTGCACCATTTTCTAACAGTTGTTGCACAACCTTCTTGTGGCCATATCCAGCTGCCCATGCGAGTGGGGTTCTGCCTCTTGAATCTTTCGTCTCCTGATCTGCACCTATCTCCAGCAGTTGTTTCACAACCATGTCATGGTCCTTTCCCGCTGCGAATAAGAGGGGGGTATCGCGAAACAAAAATTGTTCATACTCATGACCTGGGCCTGTAATCTTCTCTAGCAGTTGTTTCACGATTTTCTCGTGACCATATTCCGCTGCTAGATCGAGTGCTGTTCGCTTGGGTTCACCATCGCGTGTTGATCGAATACCAGCGCCGCCTTCTAACAGAAGCCGGACTACTGCTTCATGACCATTTTCAATTGCCCATGCAAGTGGGGTTCGGCCATCTTGATCTGTCGAATTTGGATCTACCCCTCTCGCCAGTAACTGTGTCACAATTATCTCGTGGCCATATTCAGCCGCCCAGGATAGCGGGGACCATCTGCGGTAAGTGTCCACCAGCTTAACTTTGCCTCCGTGAATGTAAAGTTGCTGAACCAACCCCTCAAGACTGCTCTCAGTAGGATCGATCAGCGGGTCCTCTGTTGTCCTCGTCTGAAGATTGACAGTTCTCTCCAGTAATTTCTTCGTGACTGCCTCAGAGCCGTACCAAGCTGCGCGTAGCAGCGGTGTCCAGCCACAATGATCTTCCGACTCTATTTCAGCCCCCTTGTCCAGTAAAATCTGGACAGTCTCCTCATAACCATTCGCAGAGGCCCAGGCCAATAGCGTCCGACCTTCGTCATCTTTCGAATCGATGTAGGCACCTTTCTCCAGCAGCAATTGCACCGCCTCTTGGTGGTTGTTCCTGACTGCCCATGCGAGCGGAGTGAAGCCTGCCTTGTCTCTCAAGTCGATGCTCACCTTGCTGGTCTCGAGTAGAAGCTCGATGATAGGCGCATGGCCAGCTGAGGCGGCATAGGAAAGAGGCGACCGGTTCTCCTCGTCTGTAGAGTCGAATTCTACGCCGCTTCGGGCCAGTAAAAGCTTTATGATGGGCATATGTCCATGCTCCACGGCTTCCGAGAGTAATGTCCTTCCACTGTTTTTCTTCCTCTCAGGATCAAAGTCGCTTTGAGTGAGCAGCCGCCATAGCAACGCCACATCTCCACTTTCTGCTAATGACCCGAGAATCATTCTGTTTTCGTCCATCGAATTGAGCGTGATATTAGATATGAACTGGAGTCTAGCCACCAGTGTCGTTTGGACCGACGATACCTCCTGACAATATGTTATCTTGCTGGGCTGGCATTGCTTTGGGTCTGCCTGACGTCGTTGCTTGACGCAGACCCTTCTCAAAGGATACCGAGAGTACTTTAGCTCTCTCAGGTTGACACATTCAAGCTTTGCTCATTCGATTCTTTCAAACTGCTCCATTGTCATGAGTAAGTCTTCCAAATATATTGCCAGTGGATGGTTGCCCCTAGCTCGATCTTTGCAATTGAGGATGGCGAGGCCCTGCCCAGGACGGTCGGTGGCTATCAGACGGAGCTCTAGGTGGATTCCCTTGCTGCTCTGAGTCATGGGACCAGCTGAGGCGGAAAACGGATTGAATGAGATAATATCAGCGGAGTCTCGAAATGCATCCGGAGAGATTGCCAGCAACCCGCCGTGATTCTCACTGTCGGACCTCCAAGCGAAGATGCTTTGATCATCGACGACCTTTAGAATTTCCTCCTGAAGTCGGGCGAAAGATCTTTTGCCTTCTCCATATATCAACGGCATGTTGATGCCGAATATACCCATCAGAGAGTATGCTCGGTCTTCCACTCGGGTCGTGACTCTCCTGGCAGCCCATGACATCCTCTGTGCGATACTGAGATCCTCAAGGTCCTCTTCCCCGGAGAGAACACCAGGCGGAATGCGGGTAATTTTGTTCAAAAGCCCTTGTAGACTTTCCTTGGTCCCCAGCTCCTTCCACTCTCGATTGAGAAAAATGATGTTCCGTGGAGCGATCAGTTCCTGAAGTGTCCATCCTCGTGTAAACCATCTACTGCCGGCTATTTCCGATTCCGACTGTACATCAGATAGATAGACATAGCAAATCTTGGCTTCCTGGTACCAGCGATACATGGAATTGATTGCCTCGGAGAGTTCGGCGCTGCTAGCCTTGTCGATACAGCATGTGTCGACCCACGAATATTTGATGCCCTCCTCGCTGGCTTTTTCGCAACAGCCCCGGATTTTTTCAAATCCCTGTTCGTCTGTCGCAGAACCCGACATCATATCCTGAAACGTTACTTCTACCAATGCCCATGTGTGGGAGAGGATGGCATAGTCGCCCGTTGGCGCGTCGGCAAATTCTGTCAGGCGAATAGCCGGTCCATCTGTATAAAGAAGACGCATTTTGGTGCCTTTCACACAAGTTGAGGCCCAAATAAAAGAGGGGCGAAGGTTGATTCAATTTAAGTTACCCTCTGTCAAGGAAAGTGATGAAAAAGTCGCAAGAATGCCTGGGTGTGTCAGGCCTCGACAGCCGGCCAGAAAGAAGGCAAGTGGACGAGCGGAAAGCCGACACTCAGACTATTTGTACTGGAGCAGCGAGCATCAGCGCTAGTTGGAGCCCGAAGCTAAGCAGGGGTTTCTTGTCAGGCTGCATCGTGCATGAGAAAGTCGGCCAATGGGATCGGACTGGTCCAAGTACCGCTCTGATGGCGCTGGACGGAGTAGACCCCGCCATTATTGGGCAGCTATCCTTGTGATCGCTGGGGGAAAAAAAAAAGGTCTCCCTCGGATGATTGCTGACTCCACGCCGTCCTTCATATGAGATCATTTTTCTCGCTCCCTTGTTAGCGATCAGGTCGATGTCAGCCTGGTCGGGAGGTGGAAGTTGTTGGAAAGGGCGTTGCTATTGGTCGGTGTGGACTGCAGCTGCTGCAACTGCGTTCCAATAATAGTAGTAGGTAGCTACTGAGGCAATAGGAATCGATATGCCCCAGCTGCAGTATTTTGCATCTATGTCTGTTCTTTTAGAGAGCTGCTACAGCCACGCCGCGTTGGTTCCTGCCACACTATCAACCTAGGCGACCTACATCTATAAGATAGGCCTATTCGATTTCTTATGCAGAAATCGTACTGCTTTCAAAATTATTACTGCCTGAGGCTCCGATGAAGACGTACACGCGCCCTCCAATAGACCCACCCAAGGCCCTTTAGTAGCTGTACGAGGGGCTCTATGAGAGACTTGATTAGAACTCTACAAGAGGTTTCTTCCAAAGGGCTTTTTATTTGCCTAGTACTCCGTACATTCGCGTGTATAGCATTAGGCAGCAATATTTTTTAAAGCGGTGAGAGTTCTACTTGATAGCTTATAGAAGCAGAGTCCACGTGACTTATATAGTACGGCAAGAGCCAACAGTGTAGCTGTAGCGGCTCATGGCATTTATATTGTGGAAAGAACATGACCCGACACTTTGGCCGAGTGGTTAAGGCGCAGGCCTGCTACTACCTTGTCGTACTAGCTGATTAGCCTGTGGGTTCGCCCGCCTGGGTTCGAGTCCCAGAGGTGTCG